>MU378566.1:0-14635 GCA_022495175.1 Hypoxylon argillaceum | reverse complement strand
ATTTAAAAAATTATTAAAAATATATATAATTAATATTATAATATTTATATATTATTAAATTTTAAACAAATTTAAAAAAAGTTAAATTTTATATTATAATAATTAAGTTTTTAAAATATATTATTAATATAAATAATATTTAAATTAATTTAATTAAAATAATAATAATAAAAAACTAAAAAATTTTATAATTATAAACAAAATATAATTTTTTTTAAAATTGTATAACTTTTATAAAAAGTTTATAAAAAATTATAGTTAAATTATTAAATTTATAATATAATTAATAAATAAAAAAGTAATTTTATTATAAATTAATAAATATAATTAAATATTTTTATAATTAAAAAAAGTTTTAATATTTTATTTAATATTATAATATTATAAATATAATTTATTTATTAAAATTAAAAGTAATATTTTTTATAATATAATTATAAATATTTTATTTTAAAAATATAAAAATAATTAATACTTAATTATATATTATTTTAAAACTTTATATAATATTAAATTAAACTATAAAATTTTTATTAAAAAAATATTTGTAATATTTTTAATTTTTAAAAAATAATAATTTAAATTAATTAATAATTATATTAAATTATTTTTAATAATAATTAATTATTAAATTTTAAAATATTTTAATTAAAAATAATATTAAAACTTATAATAAATAAAATAAATAAAATTATTTATAAAATATATATTTTAGATTATTTATTAATTTTTTAAAAAAATATATTAATTAAAATTTTAATAAAAATATATAAAAACTTTATTATATAAAAAAAAATATAAAAATATTTAATAATTTTTTAGTTAATAAATAACATTATTTATTATAAAGTTAAAAAAAAATAAAAAAACTTTATTAAACTTTTAATTAATTATAAAAATATTTTAAAAAAAAAAAATTTAATATAAAAATTTATTATAAAAAAAATTATTTTTAATAATAATAATTTATAATAATTAATTAATTATTTAATTATTTAAAATAAAAAGTTTATAATTTTTAATTTTTTATATTTATATAAAGAAATTTATTTATAAAATATATAAACTTTTTATAAAATATTATTAATAGTTTAAATTTAATAAAAACTACAATATATATATTTTTAATAATATAAAATATTGTTTTATAAAAATTTTATATAATAAAATATTTAATAAACGTATTTTTTTTATTTTAAATTATATTTAAAAATATTTAATTGTAAATTTTAAATAAATATTTAAATTAATAATTTTAATTTTACATTTATTATTATTAAAATAATTAATTTAAATAAATTTTAATTATAAATTATATATAAATATTACTGCTTTATAAATTTATTAAACTATTTTTTTATAAAATCGAAATAAATCTTTTAATATTATTTTATTTTAATTAAAAAAATTATATAATTTAAAAAAAACTAAAAAATTTATTAATAACTAAAAAAATATTATAACTTAAAACTTAAAACAAAATATAAAAAATTATATAATTTGTAAATTTTACTAAAAAAAAACTAAAATATATATAATATTATATAATTATATAAGTTAATAAAAAATGTCGAAATTTTAACTTCGATATAAACAATTATATATTTATATTAAAAAAACAACAATTTTAAATAATTAATAAACTTTTAAATAAGCTTAATTATTTAATAATATAATAAATATATAAAATTTTAAAAAAAAATAGCAATATATTTATATTATAAGTTTTTTTATTTTAAAAAGCTATAAATTAATACTATATTAATTAATTGCAAAAATATTTTAACAATTTATTAATAAGTTAAAAAAGCAATAATTTTAAAAATAAAATATTTAAACTTAAAAATAAAAAAAAATTTAAAATAAAAAAAGTATATATAGTATATTTATATTATTAAAAGCTATAATATTAAATTAATTAAAAAAGCTAAAATATTAACAATAAGTAGTATTATATTAAAAACTTTTAAAATAGCTTTATATTATTAAAAAAATTTTATAACAATAATTTAAAAATAATAAAACTACTGTTGCAGCTAAAAAATTAATTATAAGTAGTTTAAAACAATATTATTTAAAAATTTTATAAAAATAATAATTTACTAGTTTTATAAAAAAAAAAAAAAGCATATAAAAAGCATATTTAAAATATAATATTAACAAAAAGTAATAATATTAATATATAAAAAAACTATATTATAACTTAAAAAAAAAAAAGTTTAGCAATTAATAATATAATAAATATTCAAAGTAATTTTTTTTTTTATTAAAAAACAATTAACTATAGTTTATATATTTGATTTTTATAATTTATAAACAAGCTATTTTTTTTAAAAAAAAAAATAGTTACAAATTAATTAATATTAGCTTAATTATTTAAATAAATTAAATAGTTTTATTATATAACTAAATAAATAACTTTATTTATTGCTGTTTTAAACTGTTTTATATATATATATATAAACAATTTTTTTATAAAAAAATTTCTAACTTTTTTTTTTTTTTTTTCATTTGTAGATTTTTTATATAATATAGCTTTATTTGCTTAAAACTTTGCTTTTTTTATAAACTTTATACAATAATAATAAACTATTAATTTAAAAGTTAAATATTATAAAAATAAAATTAAATAAAATATTTTTTATTATTATTAATAATATAATAAATTAATTTTAATTTTTAAAAATATTATTTATATTTTTGTTTTTTTTTTAATAATTTTTTTTTTAAATTTATATTGTTTTATTTATTTAAATTAACTTTTTAAAACAAATTATAAATATTTTTTTATAATAATATAATTTAAAACAGTTTTTATTATAATAATTATATTTAATATAAAAATAATAAAAATAAAAAATTAATAAATTAAAATTTATTTTTTAAAGTTTTTAATTTTATTGTTTTTATTAAATTGTTATAATAGTTTTATTATAAATAATAATAATTTTAATAATAATATTATTTAAATTATATTTAAAAATAATTTAATATTATTAATAAAAAATAATAAAAAATATATTAAAAATAAAATTTAAAAATATAAAAAACGTATTAATTAAAATTAATTTATTAATTATATAAGTTTTTTTAAATAATATATTATTTAATAATAAAGTTAATAATATTTTTATTATAAAAGTTTAATTAAATAATATTTTATTTTTAAATTAACTTTTAAAAAACAATATTTTTTTAAAATATATATTTTTATTAAAAAAAATTTTTAAATTTTAATTACTGTTTTATATTTAATTTTATTTATTATTATTAATTATATATTAATTTTAACATAATTTTATATAATAATATATATTTTAATTTAATATTTATTTTATTTATTTTAATATTTTTTAAAAATATTTTTTATTTTAATTTTTTATTATATAAAAAAAAACTTTTAAAACTTATTTTAAAAAAAAAAATAGCTATATTTTTAAATTATTAAATAATTAGTTATTTTTTATATAAATTTAATATAATTTTTAAATAAATTTATTAAAACTATTATTTAAAATAAAATTTTATTTTTAATATTTATTATTTTAGTTATTTTATTAAAAAACTTTAATATAATTTTTAATATAAATAATAATAATATTAAAATTAAAAATAAATATTTAAACTTTTGTTTTAAATTTTTATTTATAAATTATAAATTATTATTAAAATAAAAATAATAATAATAATAAACTTTTTAATATATTAATTTTTAATTTAAAAAGTTTTATATTATTAAAAAATAATAAAAAAAATAAAATATATTTAAAACTAAAAAAAAAAAGTTATAAAAGTTTTATTAAAAAAGCAAATAGTTATTTTTTAAAATATTATTTATAAAAACTTTAAATATAATCAAAATTAATTTTATAATAAAATAAAATAAAAATTTTTGTTTAAAATGTAATAAAATTTAAATTAAAAAAAATTATTTTTTAAAAAATTATTTTTTAATATTTATAAATATAATAATAATAATAAAATATTAGCTTTTTTTTAATAAAACAAAAAATTTTGTTATTTTTTTAAATAAAAAATTTTATAATTTTAAAATTTATTTAAAATATTAAAATTTAAATTATATTATTTAAAAATAATTTAAAATAAATAAAAAAATATTAATATTTTTTTAATTAAATTAAAATAATATATTAAATTAATTTATTTAAATTAATTAAAAATAATTAAAACTAATATTAATTTTTAATATAAAAAAACATATTTAAAAATTTAATAATAAAATAATATTAATTGTTTTAATTAAATTATTAAAATTTAATCATTTTGCTTAATTAATTTAATTAAATTTTTATAAAAGTTTTTTAAAACAATAAAAACTATATATAAAAATAATATAATATTAATTTTATTTAAATAAAACAAATAATATAAATAAACTATTTTAAATTTATAATTTATTAAAAATAATAAAATAAATTAACATAAAGTGTATATTTAAAGTGAAAATTAAAGTAACAGTTTTATCTACAGGACTTGAGATATACAGTAGTTTATATATACAGAAGGTGTGGAGCGTCCCACACGGTGTATTTGACATACGTACCTACATGTAGGTAAGTAAGGTAGTTGTGACCCGTCACAACACGCCCCCACTCCCACTCCCACTCCCACTGCACCTCGCTTTCTTTGTATATGTAGAAATAGAATTTGGAGTACCTAGGGACCTAGGTACCCCAGGTAGTGCAAATCATGAACAAGACAGCTGAAAATTTTACTTTGCTCATTTTTCAACCACCTCCTCTGTGTCTAAGCTTTCATTCTGAGAGTTATGCTAGTTTACGCCTTAACGAAAATGCATCTTCTTTCGCCGCTTGTTGCATTTCTCGCTGTTGTCATCTCGTGGCTATTCCTTTGGAATCGAAGAGCGAGAGTCTCAGCAGCGAGGCTCGGAATACCTTCTTTGCAGTTCGAAGGTGACAACTCGCCATTCCGATATGCTTCTGAGATGCAGAGCCTCATGGACAAAGGCTACAACCAGGTCGGAATTCGATGCCCATGTTCCCCATATCGTCAGATTCATGTTTCTGAATGAATGGCTATAGTACCTCAGACAGGGGTTGCCTTTTTCCATCCGCAACCCCACGGATCCTAAACGCCGCTTCGTCATCTTGCCCATGAAGTACCTCGAAGAAGTCCGAACTGCCCCTGAGAGCCTCCTAAGCTTCCCTTTATTCTTAGAAAAGGTGCGCCATTACATCGAATACACTCGATGGATCTAACCCGTTAAAGGCCAACCTCCTTAAGGAGATCGGAGGCCCTTCAATGAATAGCCAAGTGACTCATATGGCCAGAGTTGACATGAATCGAGCACTTAGTGAGTCTTTTCCTGATATTCATCCAGTTGGCCTTCCCTCGAGATAAAACCGGCAGAGCATTATACTGTACGAAGTATTGATCAGCCGGGGTTAGGCAACTTAGTGCCGCTTATGTATGAGGCCTGTGTAGCAGCAATGCAGAAGGTGTTGCCACCCTGTTCAGGTAATCATCCTTCCGCCCCTAAGCTAAATATGATGATTGTGAATGTATAACGGTGAGACTTACAGAGTGGACCGCTATCACTCCTTATGAGAGTATATTGCAGATATTCTCACGTACTACAGCTCGCATGTTGGTTGGTTCAGAATTATGTCAGAGTGATGAATGGATCACAGTCGCCCTAGAATACACTAGTACTTGCTTGAGCTCAATATCAAGCGTAAGGGAGAGGTACAGCCCATCTTTGCGATGGCTAGCCAGATATACCAGCCCCGATGTTAAAAAGGCCGCCAAGCTCCACCAGCGAGCTGTACGTATCTTAAAGCCACATCTTGAAGCCAGGCTGCGACACGAGATCGAGACGGATTCAAGCGGCGGCGACGCGATTCAGTGGCTCATATCAGTATATGAGAATAGAGGACTCAAGCTGACGCCAGACCAGCTCGCCTATGACGAGCTTCTCCTCACCGTCGCATCCATCCACAGTAGCTCTGCCACAGCTCTCGCAACCCTGTTAGACCTGATCACCTATCCTGAGTCTTTGGCAGAAATAAGGGATGAAATAGCTCGTGTTAACGCGAAGCATGGCACCTGGACCCGTAATGCTCTTGGAGACCTTAGGATTTTGGACAGCTTCATGACGGAGAGCATGCGGCTACATTCGGTGGCTCAATGTGAGTGAATCGAGCCGATATATCATGACACAAATTCTGTACATGACACCCGCTGATCTTAAATAATGAAATGGCGCAGTGACTATGCAAAGATACGCAGCATCCCAAGTCACATTCAAAGATGGACTGCGTATCCCAGCTGGCACACAGATCTCGTTTGCAAACCACCAAGTGAATCTAGACTCGGACCTGCACCCACAAGCGGAACATTTCGACCCCAAACGTGCCCTCCGCAAGCGTGAGCAGATCGATTCAAACAAGTTCCACTTTGCGTCGGTCTCAGATGATGCAATCAACTTTGGTAGCGGCTTCCATGCCTGCCCTGGTCGTTTCCTTGCCCAAGAAGCACTGAAGATGATGTTCATCCATCTTTTGATGAACTATGACCTAAAATTTCCTGACGAAAGCACAGTTCGGCCTCCGGATATCAAACGCAATTTCAATTCGATGCCTAATTTCAAAGCGCCGATACTATTTAGAGAACGGGGGTTCACCTGACTCAGTGAGATCTATTGCAGTAGGAGGAACAGGTAGATTGGTTTTCACAGCATGGGTTCATTACAGAACAAGAATGCAAGCCGTTTGGATGGTCTTAGCTTCGGTATTTAAAACGGACATCCTACTGATTAAAGAGTGAATTTTGTTCTAATCCTAGCCACGTGACCAGTAAGCTGGGCTAATCCAAGTAACTAAGTGTTCAGAAATGGAAATATGGAAATTTCCACAGCTGTGCTGGTCTACAGACTCAAGAATCTAGCCAAATAAAATAAGTGGGATACCTCCTTGTAAATCACCAAACTTCGGGCTACGCGCGCATGCCCAACCCAAAGTTGTTGTAGGTCGTAACGTAGGCTTAGATGTACGGGTGGCTACCTACTTACATAGCAACCAAGTCGCTCACTTTTTGAAATCATTCGCCGGGAAAAGCAAAGACGTAGGACTATACTTCAATAAATATTACAATAATGGGAATTTGCGGATACTAGCGCTAATTATACTTTTAGTAGCAAGCGTCATATATGAAGATGGTTTAGAGACCAGTCATACGCAGCCCTGGGACACTCATGCTCTAGGTAATTAGGTAGGTATTACCTATCTAGAAGCCAGCGCTCCCCACAGGTAAAACAATATTTTGACTGCTTGACAGATAACTTGACTAACCAAGGCACAAATAAAAGGTTTGAATTTATTTGTAAGCAAATCAAATATTTCTTATTTTACCTGTGTTTGCTAGTTATTTGCAAATAATTTTTTTTTTTTTTAATTTTTTTTTTGTTATTTTTTTAATAAAAAAAAACTATTTAAAAAGTATATTTTATAATATTTTTTTATTTAAATAACAGTTTGTTTTAAAACTTATATTAATTAATTAATAAAAACTTTTTTTTATTTAATAAGCTTATATATTTATTTATTTATTTAGTTAATATTAACTTAATTATAACTTTTTAAATTAACTTTTTTTTTATTATATAATTTTTACAACTTTTAATTTTTGATTATTTATAACTTTGTGCACTTTATATATAGCTTTAAAATAAATACTATTTTTGTAATAGCGTTGCTTTTTTTTTTAGCACTTGATTTATTTGATTTATTTGATCAAATAACTGTTTAATCAAAACAACAAATTTAACCAAACAAGTCAAATAAGCGCTTTTTGCGATCAATTAAAGCAAATCACGTCAAAAGCCGTTTATTTGACTTGTTTTACCTGTGTGGAGCGCTGCTAGAAGCTAGGTACTGTATATCCCAGGCCCTTAGAAGGAGCAGGGCTAAATCTGCAGTAGGTCTCACACTAGATCTGCAGTATGGCAGTGCCTTACAGCTGGAAGTCAGCTGGTGTAAAAGTTGTTATACTGTACACATACTCAAATGGGTAGAAGTAGAATAACTAATAGGTGTATGTAGGCTAACCCTTTCTTTTTTAAGTTAGCTAATCAGTAAGTATGGGTTTTTAATAATTAATAATTCTACACTTAAATTATATAAGAAATGTGTTAATCTTCAGAAATTGCTTGATAGATTAGGATGACTAAGTTGAAAGTAGGATTATAGGTGGAATTGTAAGTGAGATTGTAGATGGGACTGTAGGTCTAGGTAACTTTTTAAAATTTGACGGACCTCTACACTGTACCACAGTCGCTAACAGCTGTAGGACACTTGTCACTGCAGATTTAGCCCTGCTCCTTAGAAGGGCTTATTCTCTGATCTTTACCTCGAATACAACCTCTATGACTATCACTTCTACTATCGTTGACATCTAGTATGATACTTGGGCGGTAAACGCCCATACACGCTGTGTTGTGCACGAACCTCTTCCATTTTGTGTGTTCGTTATTATCGAAGTGGGCACAGCGCTTCCGACTTTAGATATCCTGTACGTATTTGCGTAAGATAGACATGATCTCATCCCATGTTTCATGCACAAGCTCGGTTCCACGAGGACTTGACAGCAATGGACTCAGCCTATAAATGAAGGTTAGCAAAAGGTTCGAGATGGGGGCCACGCCAAACGACTCACGGGGAGAACCCATCATTCCTCCAGAGCTTCCCACTGCTCTCGGGTCCCAACCCTGTTGCGCTGACCATACTACGGCTGCCCTCCTCAGCACTACGACCGACCAACGCATACATTCCCTGCATTATGATGCGATGCACTAGAGGGAATTCTCGCGTCATGTTCGTCTTGCAAAGGCCCGGACACGACGCATTCACAACGATCCCCGAGGACGAACCATTGTCGCGGGAACGCTCCAATACGCCTTGCATTACAGCCCACGAGGCCAATTTAATCAGGAAGTATTGCTGCTGGTTGTCAAACTTGGCTTGGTTATTCAGTCGCTGGATAAGGCTCTGGCCCGGCGGGACAGCCTCTGCCTTGACCTCGAACGCGGCCTGGCTACTGAGAAACGAGATGTGCGGATGCGCGTCGTTCTTGTCCGGCGAGTCGGGCGACGAGGCCGCCGCTGCCGCGGACACACTAGGGAGCAGCAGCAGCGCCATCAGTGCGGTCGACAGCACGTTAACCTGCAGCGTCATCTCGAATCCGTCGGGGCTCTTGACATAGTCGAACATGGCGACGCCGGCCGCGAGCTGGACGACGTGCAGGACGGGGCACCGCTTGGCGACGCGCCCCGCGAAGGCGCGGACGGACGCGAGCGTCGCGAGGTCGACGGTCTCGATGACCAAGACGCCCGGGTCGCAGGACGTCGCGCGCAGGATGGCGGCGCGGGCCTGCTCGCCCTTTTCCCGCGTGCGCACGCCGAGGATGAGAGGCGATGCGCCCGCGGCGGCATACTTGATGGCCGCTTGGTGGCCTAGGCCGGAGTTTGCGCCCGTGACCAGGACGGCTTTGTTCTTGAAACTGAGGGTTTTGGGGTCCGCTGGCGGGTTCCGCGCCCCAGCGTACATTTCCTTGAACGAGGACATGATGGCACACCTTTGGGCGGTTGTATTGATCCAAGATGGAAGGAATCAGGAGAACGACAGAGCGAAAGAAGAGAGATGGCTTTGGTACCGTGGAATCAATATGGCGGCGTAGTGGTGGGATTTTTTCGACACGTACCTAGGTAGCTCTTCTTTGTACCTATGATCTCGGTCAATAAAGGGGGGCGCTCGTGTCATATTGCCAGGCGTGGCTGCACGCAGGCGAAGCAACTGTCAGGCGGGATGGTCATTCAATGCTTTGGATTTGCAAAATGATACGCATCTATGCAACCTGAGCATTGGGGGCCGTTGCAAAGCGGAGGACCTCGGCGCCTCTTTCTATTGTAGCCTGCATTAGGTATTCTTCATACCTTCATGTACTTAGGCATCTATGTGGGCATGTACGTACGCAGGTAGGCAGGTAGGCAGGTAGGCAGGTAGGCAGGCAGGCAGGCAGGCAGGCAGGCAGGCAGGATCCTTCTCCGAGAGTGACTCGTCAATATGTATGTACCTAGGTACAGTACTACCTAGGTACGTACCCAGTTCGGCTACGAACACCGGTATCCCTGCTGTACGATCGCCGGCTATCTGGAATCCGCTATCTAGATCCACTCCGATTCCGTGCCTCGATGCACACAGTGCGGGCCGGGCCTGCAGCGATAGGATAGCTGCAGTTGGTCATTTTGGCGCTTCTCGTCTCCGCTCTTTGTCCAAGTAAGTACTTGCTGAGAGACTTTTCAAAGCAAATGCTAAGTAGGTAGAGGGAATACGAAATGAGGCTTTGCAAGAAATAATCCTGCCCAATAATAGGTACTTTATCAAATGTCCATTCGGCAACAGTACATTCTCGTTCCCTCCGACAGTTCCATATTCTCTTTATTTTCAAAGTATTATTACTCGCCTTCTATCAGCATATATATGTATTTAACCAGTAACAATTATTTTAGCAGTACGTTTAACCAGGACCTAGTTAGGTGAAAAATAAGGATTACACGGGATACCTACCTCTAAATCTCTTGATTTGATTTGGCTGGTGTTCGAATGAGCATTGAATAAGACAGTATTGCTCTCCCTAGATTATTCCTTGATTAGATGCTATTGCGAGATAAACCAACACAGCCGCTGTGTTGTGAGTGTTGGAACGAACAAACCTCCACCCCCTTTCCTCCCAATATGAAATGTCATTCAACGACCACAAGATGATCCCTGAAACCCAGACCGCAATTATTGCAGACATTGCTGGAGACCTTGTCGTCTCCTATAATGTTCTGGTGCCGGAGCTGCTGCCTGATATGCTTCTCATCAAGACAGCAGCTGTTGCACTCAACCCTGTAGACACAAAGTTCACCGGCCCTTTGGCGAGCGAGGGAGCCATAGCTGGTGGCGACTGTGCAGGTGTCGTAGTAGCCATTGGATCTGGAGTACCCAAGGGAAGGTTCTCGATCGGCGATCGAGTTTGCGCGGCGGTCTCATTCATGGACCCTCTGTCGCCTCAAATCGGTGCTTTCGCTGAGTATGTTGGTGCCACTGCCGACTTCACATTGAAGCTCCCAGACGGCATGCCTTTTGAGGTCGGGGCTACGCTGGGTATTAGCTTAGCAACGGTTGGATACGCCTTATTTCGCTCATTGCAAATCCCTGGTCATTCGGAGAAACCCGCAGTGCAGCCAGCCTACGTTCTGATCTACGGCGGTAGTTCTGCGACAGGCACAATGGCTATTCAACTCGTCAAGAGGTAAGGAGGGGCTCAACGCCACCAATTGGGCATTGGTTGACCAAAATAACCTCTAGGTCTGGCTTGATTCCACTCACAACTTGCTCGCCCAAACATAATCACCTTGTTGAAGGTTATGGTGCGGCCAAAACCTTTGACTACCATGACCCAAGTAGTGCCAACGAGATTAGGGAGTATACCAAGAACGACTTGTGGTACGCCTTGGATTGCATATGTGAGGAATCTAGTATGCAATTCTGTTATGCAGCTCTGGGTCGTGCTGGTGGTCGTTACACAACGCTGCTACCATATCCACAACATTTGCACACACGGAAACGAGTCAAGCCAGAATGGCTGTTAGCTCCAACGCTTCTGGGCCGGCGTATTGGCTGGCCTGCGCCATACAATATTGAGGGAGATTATGAATTGTGTGACAAGGGCTTATTTTATAGGGCTTGGAACAAGGTCTATTCAGCTAATAATTCTCTTTGGTCTCTCAAGGTCTATGATTTCTTTTCTCTTTTCAGTCTAAAGAAATCAGTCCTTTTTATACCCAAAGGTTTTTAAGCTATAGTTTATATATTTTAATACTTTTAAAACTATTAGTTCTTTTTATATATATTTACAAATTTAAATAATTTATTTTTTTTAATAATTTTTATATAAATAAATTAAGTTTTAAATTATTAAATATATATATATAATTAATTAATAGTTTTTTATAAATTTAAAACAGTTTTAATTATATAATATTATATTTTTTTTATACTTATTTTTAAATATAATAATTATTTTTTATTTAATTAAAAAATTAATATAATTATTATTATTAATATAAATATTTTTAAACTTTTTTAAATATTATATATAAAAGATTTTAATTAATTTTTTAATTTTAAAATTATATAAATATTTATAAAATTTTTAAATTTAATATTTTTTAATTTTTATAAAGTTTATAATTTTATTAATATAATATTTATTAATAATTATTAAAAGTTTAATTTTATATAAAACTTAATTAAAATTAAATAATATTTAATTGTTAATATAATAAACTTTTATAAATAAAATATAAAATAAATTATAAATTGTTTACTTTTTAAATTAAATAAATTTAATAATAATAAATAAAGTTACTTTTTAAATTTTAAATAGTTTTAATATTTTATTATTGAATTTTTTTATAAATTATTTAGTTTTAATATATTATATATTTAATATAATTAATTAGCTTTTTTTATATTTAAAAGCTTTTTTTTTATATTTATTAATTTATTTTTTTATTTTTTTATAATTTATTTTAAAATAAACTTTAATTATTTTATAAATTTAAATTATTTAATAAAAATATAATTAATTATTTAAATTATAAAATATATTAAAAAATAAATTATAAATTATAAAATAAAAGTTATAATTAATATAAAAAAAAGTTATATATATAAATAAAAAAGCTATATTATTATATATAAATTTTATAATTAATAAAAAAAATTTTTAATTTAATATTTTATAATTTATAAAAATATAAAAATAAACTTTAAAAAATTAATTTAATTGTTTAATTTAATTATTAATTTAAAAATAAAATATTATATTTATATAAAATTTAATATTTATTAATTTAAAAAATTTTTTTTATAAATATATTATAAATTTAAAATTTTTATTAAATATTATATTAAAAAAAATATTATAATATTTTTAATAAATTTTTATAAAAATTTTCATTAAATAAAATATTTTATTTTAATAAAAAAATTAATTATTATTTAAATAAAATTATATTTATTAAAAAGAAATTAATTAATAATAAAGTTTATTATTATTATATTTTATAATTTATAATAAAATTTTATAAATTATAAATAATTAAAAAATATATATTTAAATATTTTATTATATTAATATTTTAAACAATTGTTTATAAAATTTTTTACAATTTTTTTAATATTAAATTATTAAAAATTATATATAATTAATTTAAAAGTTTTATTTATATTTATATAACTAATAATTAAAATATAATATTTTAATTTTATTATTTTTTATTATAAAATTTAAAATATTTATAAATATTTTTTTTTATATAACAAATTATTTTTTATAACTTTTATATTTTTATATAAAATTTATATTTTTAAAATATATTTAAAATTTTTTAGTTTTGTTTTTTTTATATATTTTATAAAATTCATTATTTATTTAAATATTAATAAATTATAAAATTATTAAAAAGTTAATATAATTATAATAAAAAATATAAATATTAATTTTAAAAAGCTATTAAAAAATATAAAATATTTATTTTATAAAATTAATTTTATAAATTAATTTTTAGTTTTTATTTTAAATTAATATTATATTAATTTAAATAAAATATTAGTTTTTTTATTTTATTTATTAAATTTATAATTAATAATAAATTAACATAATAATAATTAATAAATTTATTATATTTATTTTTTATTAAAACTTTTAATTATAATAAAATATATTAAATTTTAATAATTTAAATATATTTTAATTTAATATTTAATATTTTTTAAATATTATTTTAAATAATTAAAAATATTTTTAATTATAAATAACTTTATATTATAAATTTTATAGTTTATTTTAATTAATATAAATTTTTTAAAATAAAAAATTATAAATTATAACTTTTTATTTTTATTTTTTTAAACTATAATTATATTTATAATTAAATTTAATATATTAGTTTTAATATATATTATATATTTAAAATTAAAATATATTAAAATTAAAACTATAATAAAATAATGTTTAAAAAGTTAAAACATTTTATTTATTTTTATAATTTACTTTTAATTTTTTTTATTTTTTTTATTAACATTTATTAAAAAATTTATAATTTTAAAAATTTTTTTAATAAATTGTTAATAAAATTTAATAAAATTTATAAATTATTAATTTTTTTTAAAAGTTTTTAATATTTTTTATTTAATAATATAATTAAAAAATTCTATTTTTTATATTTTTTATTTATACTTTTATAATATAATAAAAAATTTATATTTAATTAATTATTAAAATATTTTTTTTATAATATAATTATATTCTTTTATTATATTTATATAAATTAAAATATTTTTAAAATATATTAATAATTTATTATTAATAAAATTTTTAAAAATATTGTTTATTATTAATTAAAAATTAATAAATATATTAATAAGTTTTATTAATATAATAATATATTGAAAAAATTTATATTTATAATAAAAAATAGTTTTTTATTTATAACTTTTTTTAATATATATTAAATAAAACTTAAATTTTAAATTAATTTTAATAA
>MU378565.1:0-14655 GCA_022495175.1 Hypoxylon argillaceum | reverse complement strand
TTATTATATAAAAAAGCTATAATATAAATATTTAATAAATATTTAATATATATTTATTATTATATATATTTATTATAAAATAATATTATTTATTAGTTATAATATATTATATTGTATAAAATAAATAAATAATATAATATTATTATTTAAAACAAGTTTTGCTAATTTTACTATTATTTCAAAAAAAGCAACTTTATTAAATTAGTGCTATATTTAAATAGCTAACAATATTAATATTAATGTTTTAATATAATAAAATAAAAAAAAGTAAATAAAATATTTATATGTTAAAAAACTTAAATAAATAGTAAATAATTAATATATAACATTTGTAATATTTAAACTTATATTATTAAATAAAACAATATTAACAATTGTATTAATTTAAATAATAAAGTAAAATATATAAAAGTTTAAAATATAAATTAGTTTTTTATTTATAAGCTTATAATAAATAAAATTAGCTGTTTTTATAAAATAAATAATATTTAATTAAAACTTTTGCTATTTATATTTTTATATTATAAATTATATAAAATAGTTAAAATTTTGCTACAATTATTTATTAATACTACTATTTTTTATAATTAGTTAATATTAAACTGTTTATTTAATAATATTAATAAAACATTGTTTATAGTATTAAAAAACTGTTAATAATATAAAAACTATATATTTTTATAATTATTAAAAATTTATTAGCAATATAAAAGTGTTACTTTTTTATAAATATAAGTTATTATTACAATTTAGCAAACTTTTTAATAATATATTAAATAAATTAAATAATATATATAAATATAAAATTAATAACAGTAAAACTTTAATGTTTTAATATTAAATAGTTAAATAATTAAGTTTAAATTAATATAGATTTATATAAAAAAAAAAGTAGTAAATATTTAAAATAAAGTAAAAAAACTTGCAATAATTTTTTTAATTTATTTATAATAATAAATAGTTTTATAACTAATATTAAATATATTAATTTATAAAAAGTTATAAAAGCGATAAAAATTTAGTTATATATTAAAAGTTTATAAATAATAGTAATAAAAAGCAGCTTTTTTATTGTTTAACTATTTTATTGCTTGTTTTTTTTAAAAATTTAATTTTATAAAGTTTGTTTATAAAGCTTATATTATTATTTAATTTATAAAGTTTATAAAACTTATTTACAAAGTTTATAAAATTTGTTTTTTTTGTACTTTTTTAAATATATTTTTTTAAATATATTTGTTTTTATTATTAATTATATAGTATATTTATACTGTTTAATTTATATTATTTATATTATTTATATTATTTATACTATTTATTTTTAACTTTTTAAATCTGTAAAATTTATTTATAACTTTTACTTTTTTTAAACTTTTTATTTAATTTAATTTGTTTTATTTTATTAAATTTATACTGTATATATTTTTAAATTAAAAAAATTTAATATATAAAACATTTTTTTATTGTTATTTTTAAACTTTTTATTGTTAACATTTTTTAAATTATTTATATTAGTTTAAGTTATTTAAATAACTTTTTTATAACGCTGTATTAATTAAGCTTTTTTTTTTATGTTTGTTTTAGTTTTAGTTATTTAAACTATAATAATTTTATTAATAGTTTTAAAGTTTAAACAATATAAAAATATATAATTTATAAATTAATATATATTATTTTTTTAAATATACGATTTATTTTATATATTTTTTATAAAATTAACTTTTATAAGTTCGATTATTTATAACGTTATAAAAATATATATATTTATTATAATTATATAGTTAAAGCTTTAAAGTTTAAAATAGGTTTTTATAACTACAAAATTTAACTATTTAAATATATTTTGTATATTTTGCTAATATTAATAAATAACTTTTAATATTAATAAATTATTAAACAATAGTTTATAATTTTTTGTTATAGCTATTTTATTAACTTTATTTTTTGTTTAAAATTTTTTTTTAACTTTTATTATTTACTTATATATATAAATTAACTTATTTTTTTTAGTTTTAACTTTTAACTTTTTATTTTTAATTAATTTATTTTATTAACTTTTATAATTTATTATTTACAATTATATATTATTAGTAATTAATAGTTTATATTTTTTTATAACTTTAATTTTTTTTCTGTTTTTTTTTTTTAGCTTATTATATAATTATAAAAACATTTTGTTTTATTTTTTTTTTTTTTTATTAATTGCTAACTTTATTAATATATAAATAAGTTTTTACAAAACTTTTAAAATAAATAAAATAAAAAAAAGCTAGTTGTTTTTATATATTTTTAAACATTATTTAATACTTATATACTTTTTTAATAACAATATATTTATTAGTAGTGTTATAGCATTATTTTTTTTTAAGCTATTTTTTTTATTAATTAATCTTTTTTTAAATCGTTTTAATAAAAAAATTTAAAGAATTATAACGTTATTATTGCTACTTTTTTTTTTATTTGTGTTATTTTGTTTTATTAATATATAACTTTATATATACTTTTTTTTTAAATTAAATATTTAAAATAGTTAATTATTTAAAAGTTTTTTTATATATTAATTTTAATATAATTAAAAACTGTTTTTTATATAATTAACAGTTTTATTTTATATAATTAAAAATATTTTATTATTTAAATAAGCTTTATATATTTGAAAAGCTTTTATATTAAACAGTTTAAGTTTATAAAATATATAATATAGCAACAAAAAAGCAATTATTAAAACTGCTTTAGCTTTTTTTTTTAAACTAATATGTTTTATAACTTTTATTAATATTAAACAATAAAAGCTTTTTTTAGTTATAATTAACTAGTTTAATATAACAATTAAAATAATTAAACTAATTTAAAGCAATTAAGTTGCTAATTTATTTATTTTTTAAAAAGCAAATTAGTGTTATATTGTTTAAATTATTACTATTGATTTTTTTAAATATTTGTACAAATTATTTAATTAAATATTACATTTTTGTCGGCTAAAACTAGCTTAATAATAATATTATATATTTAAAAGTTTAAATTAATATACTGCAAGTATTTTATTTTATAACAAATTTATATTACAACATTGTTTATACAGTTTAAATAAACCCTTGTTTTATTTATATTAAACAAATATTTTAATATTATTTTATTAGTTTTATAACAAATTTGCGAAGTTTTATACTACATTTTAAAGTTAATATAGTTATTAAATAATTTTATTTGTAATAACTGTGGCTTTTTTTTTATTTGTTTAAATATATTACAATTTTTAATTAAAAACTAACAAGCTTATTAATATTATATTTAACAAACTTTTTGTTAATTAAAATAGTTAAGTTTTAATATTTTATTAATTATATGTTATAAATAGTAAAAGTTTATATTAATGCTTTAAAAAACAAGTTGTTATATAATATTATATTAAGCTGTTTTTAATGAATTATTTAAAACTTTATTATAATTGCTGTTATATTAACAGAAATAATAATTTTTACAGCAGTTTTTTTGTTTTTGCAGTATAATATATTAAAAGTTTATACAGCTATTTTTATCTTTTTAAAATAGCTTTTTTAATATATTTTTACTACTAGTAATACTTTTATTTTAATAAAATCAGAGTTATTAAAAAGCTATATATTTTAAACGCTATATATAGTTTATTAATTAAATTATAAACTTATTAATATAGCTATTAATAAATATATACAAGTATTTTTCAAAGTAAATAAAATAATTAAAAGTTATTTTATAATATAATGTTAAATATAATTAATTAATTAAAAAAATTGAAAAAATAACTAAAATTATATAATTTATATATAAAATTGTTATAAAAAATAAATCGATACTTTTTGTAATAATATTGTTTAATAAATTAATATTTTAATTAAAATTTGCATTTAAAAGCAATATTTGTTTTTTAATAGCAATTTTATTTATTTGTAAATTTTACATTTTAAAAGCTATTTATTAACTAAAATATTAATTTAAAATTTAGATATAAAAGTTATACTATTTAAGTTAAAAATGCAATTATTTAGTAAAACTTAAACTAATTTTTATATAAATAAATATTTTACTATTTATATTAATATACTTTATATTGTTACATTTTAATAATTTTAAAAATAAAATCGTTTTTATATTTGTTTTTTATTTTATTTTTATTATAATATGTTTTTTACTAGTTTTATTATAATTGCTACTTATATAAAACAATAATATAAATATTTTTTTTTATAATAAATATAACTGATTTGTTTTAAAAAATATTACAACTTTTTTATTTTTTTATTAATAAAACTTATTATTAGTACGCTAAATTTTTATTTTTAGTTATACTAAACAATAAATGTTTTTTTTTTAAATTATTAGCTTAACTTATAGTTATTAAAAAATAGCAATTTTTAATTTTTTATAACAATAAAGCTATAAAATTAACTAAAAATTTAAACTTATTTTTGTTACTATATTGATTTTATATAATGTTTGTTATATTATAAATAAATAGAAAATAAATTTAAAAGTTTAAAAATAAAATTTTATTAATTAATATAACAATTAATATATTATTAATAATATATAAACTATAGTTTTTTATAAAATTTAACAATATTAAATATAAATTAGTTTATTAATTTTTAAGTAATTATTTTATTAAGTTATATATAAAATTATTATATAGTACAATTTAATATTTCAAATTAATAAAAGTATTGTTAATATATTGCAAAAAGCTGCAAAAATATATTTAGTTTAAATATTTACTTATAAGTGTTTTTTTTTTTACTATTTAATATATTTTAACTAGCTATTAAATATTAATTATTATATATTTTATATTAAACAAGTTATTATAATATTATTTGATTTTTAGCTATTAAAAAATTTAAAGCAAAAAATAAATATTATTTTGTTTTAAATATAAAAGAAAATAACTTATTAGTATAATTAAATAAATTAAAAGTTTAAATATTAATTTAAATTAATAATATTTATAACTTAAATAAAAAAAGTATTAAATTTTAAATATATATTTATTATAATATAAATAATAAAATGTTTTAGTTTATTTGTTTAATATTTATAAATAGTTAAAACTTTTATAAACTTAAACTTAATTAATATTGTTTTTATTTTAAGTAATTGTTTAATTTTAATAATAGTTTAAACTATTTTTTTTTTTATTAATATATTAATTTTTAACTATATACTTTTTTTTTTTACTTTTTTATTAAATATTGTTTATTTATTTTTTTTAATTTATAAGTAAATTATTTATTAATTTATATTTAATTTAAACTTTATAGTTTATATTTTATATTAAGTTTATTTTATTAATTAATTTAGTAAATAAAAAACAATAAATTAAAATATATTTTATTTTGTTTTAGTTATATTTTTTATATATATATTATTTGTTTAATATATTAATTTTTGTATTAATTGTTTTTTAATATATTATATATACATTTTATTAATATTTTTAATAAAGTTATTTTATAGCATTTTTATTTCGCTTTTTTTAATGTTTGTAATAGTTTATTATATATATTTTTTTTATTAATATATATATTGATTTAATTTATAGTTTAAAGCGTTAATAATAATACTTATAAAAAAAACAGAAGTTTTTATAAATATAAATAGCTAGTTAAATATTTTAAAAAGTAATTAATTAAATAAAGTTTTTATATAACTTTTCTTTTTTATATTAGCTGTTATTTTTATATAATTTATTATTTATATATAACTTACTGTTGTAATAAAAACTGTTTTTTTTATGCTAGCTGCTGTTATAGCTATTTTTATATAGTTTATTGTTTTTATTTAAAATACTGCTTTAAAAAAAAATGTTTTAAAAAAAAATACTACATTTAAATTTATATTAATTTTTTACTTTGTGTGTTTATATTTTTTTTTTTTATAATATATTATTAAATTGTATTTTTAGTTAATATATAAAGCTTTAGTTATTATAAATGTTTATAAAATAACGTACAAAGTTTTAATAATTACAAATGTTTATAAATTATATAAAAAGCAGTATATTGTAAATGTTTTTAAATTGCAAAAAATATAAAGTTTAGTTTAAAAGCAATATAAATAGTTTATTTTGCAATTTAAATATAAAATATATAATTTAACTTAAATATATTTTAAATAAAATTTTTCGATATATATTTAAAAAATAAAAAGCTATTATAATTATATTTGTAATTTTAACAGTATTATTTAATAAACTTGTTTATAAAATTATTTATTTAAATAACAATTATATTAATTATTATATATAAAAATTAGCTATAAAAGTTTTAATAAATGTTTTAAAATTTATATTTATTTTTTTGTTTATTAATATGTTTATTTTAATTTTTATATTAACTTATTAATTAATATTATATTAACAATTTATTTATTTATTATTTATAGCTACTAAATTATAATAATAAATAAAAATTTATAATTAGTTCTATAAATTATAAAAATAACTGCTTATATCGATTTTTTTTTTGTTTTTTTTTAAAACTTTTATTTAACTTTTTATTTTATTAATATTGTATTTTAATATTAACTTAATAGCAACTTTAATATAAATATAACACTATAATTTAAATTTAATAAATATTTTAGTAAAAAAGCTAGAAATAAAAGTTTTTATAAAAAAGATTTTAATATATATTTTTGTAGTAAAAAATTTAGTAATAAAAAATCTAGTAATAAAAAAACTAATAAATTAATTTAATTTAAACTTTATATTGCTTTTTTTTTTAAATTAATACTTTAATTAATATATTTTTTTTGCAAAAGTTTTTAAATTAACTAAATAGTTATATTTTCTATATAAATAAATATATTTTAAATTTTTATTATATTATATATTTATGTTTTAATTGTATTTATAGTTATTAAATATTATTAAAACTGCTTAAATAAAAAAAAATAACAAAAATGTTAATTTTTAATAATTTAATTATAAATAAAACTAAAAAATATATAGTATTTAATTAAAAAAATATATATAAATAAAATATTAAAACTAGTTTAAGTTTTAAATTATTAGATTTATTTATATAATTACTTTTATATAAAAAAATAAAAGTAATAATATATATATAAAAACTTATATAGTTATTATTTTTTAATATTTTGTTGTTTGTTTTATTTAGTTTTAGTTGTACTTTTTTTTATTAGTTATATTTATACATTTTAAATTATTTTATAATATTATAACTAAAACAAAAAACAGTATATTTTTTATAATAAAAATATAATATTTTATTAGTTAGCTTTTTTTTTGTTTAAAATATTAATAACATTATATATAACAATATATTATATTTTTTACTACAATTTAAGCTACAATATATATTATATATTTAAATAGCTAATTGTTAATAATAGCTTTTAAATATAATTTATTTTATAAATTTTCAGTAGTTTTTAATTATATATAAATTAGTTTAAACTTATATTTTTTTACAAAATAGTTATTTATAGTAAATAGCAAACTAAAATAAATATATAATAATAAAAATAAACATTTTAACACTTTTTTATTTTTGTTTAAACAGTTAATTAGTTAAAACTTTATATTATTTATAAGTTTTATAGCTATAGTTAATTATTTCTATAAAAAAAAAAAATTAAACTAATATTTATAATGTTTTATATTTTTTTTAATAATTTATATAAAGTATTAAATTAGTGTTGTTTATTTTATTAACATAAGTTTTACTAATGTAAATGTTACAAAATAGCGCTTTATTATTTTTTTTATATTTTTAAACAATAAAAAACTATATATATTATTAGCTTTAGCTAGTATTGCTAATTTATTTAAATATAAAAGTATATATATACTTTATATTATTATTTCTTATAATAATTACAATAATAATATTAAAGCAATTTATTGTTTTTAACTTTGTTTTATATGTTTATATCAAATGTTAAAGCTAGTTGTAAGTAAAAAATAGTATTGTTTAAAAATAAATAATAGTTATAACTAAATTGTACTAAGTATTTTTTTAATTACTATAGTTTAACTAATTAATATAAAATGTAAATTTTTTAATATTAATATTTTTAATAGTTTTATAAATACTAGCTAAACTATATAATATATAATATTTTAAACTTAATAGTATAGCTTAAATAGTATAGCTAATTTAGAATTTATAAACAAATAGTATTAATTATTTAGTTAAGCTTTTTTTTTTATATTTTATTTAAAAACATTGTTAAGTTGTTGCTTTTATTCGATTAAATAAGTTATTGCAATATTTATAATATATTTTGTTTATTTATAGTATAAAAGTATTAAATATTTATTTTACTATTAAACTGTTTTAAATTTTTATATTTATAAATTTTAATATAAATATAGCATAAAACTTAATAAATTATATTTAAAATATTAAATTTATAAAAACTAAAAAACTAGAAAGTGATTAGTTATAATATTTTAAACTTTATTGTTGTTTTTTTTTATATACTTATATATAAGTTTTTTATATATATTTAATACTAGTTAATTTATAAATTTATTTATTTATTATATTTGATTTATTAAAATAGCTTTTTATTATTATTAATATTGATTTATTTTAATTTTTTTTATTTATTTAAATATTTTGCAATTTTATTTTTTCAGTTTTTATTTTACAATTATTTATTTGATTTTTTTATTTTATTTATTTAGCTATTACTTACTTTTTTTTATATTTATTTATTATTTACACTTAAAGCTTTTATTATTTCGTTATATATTTATACATAAAACAATTTAATAGTTTATAATTTAATTTTGCTGCTAATTTATTTATAAACAGTTGTTAATATATTACTTTTAATTAATATATTGATTTATAGCTAATTAAGCTATATTGTTAAATATATATATTAATATTAAAAAACTGTATTAATTTATTTGTTTTTTTTAAACTTAGTACTTAAACTATATTTTATATTTTTTGTATTAATAAGCCGACTTTATTTACTGTTTTTATTTAATAATAAACTGTATTAACTTTTAACAATAGTTTTTAAATAATTATTACTATGTTTTTTTATAATGCTTAAGCAGTAAAAACTAAAGTATATACTAATAGTACAGTTTAAATTAAATCAATCGTTGTTGAATATATTAATAAAAAAAACTCTAATAAATAAATTAAAAATATATAGGTGTAAAATTAACAAATATATTGTTAAAAGCTACAAACTATTATATTTAGCTAAATATAAAATAAAAAAATTAAAACTACTAATAAAATAAAAAATAAAATTATTAACTACAAATATAAATATATTATTTATATTAAAATTAATAGTTTTATACTTTTATTTTTATTTTAATATAATTGTTTATAAATTTAATATAATATTATTATAAATATAATTTGTACTATTTTAAAAAACATTATAGAAGTACTTTTTAACTAACTTTTTATAAGCTAAAATATACTTTTTAATATAAATAATAATAACTATATTATAAAAAACTTTAAAAATAATAAAAATAATAAAAATAATGAAAATAATAAAAATAATAAAAACAATAAAAAAAATAAAAAAAGTAAAAAAAATAAAAGTATATTTGATTTAAATATTTAAAAAATTAAAAACTTAAGCAATTATAAGCAATAAAACTTAAACTGTTAATTTTAAATATATATTAATATAAATCCTGTTTATTTTATTTATAATAAATTTATATTTTTTTATATATATATTTTTTATTATTCTTTTTATATATTACATTAATAGTTTAAACAATATAAAACTTTATATAAAAAAGTTTTGTAAATAAATATTATTTGCTATATTAAACTTTATTAAGCTTATTTTTGCAAATTATTTATATAAAAAACTTTACAGTATAACATGTTTTAATATTTTTATTTAGTATATATATTTTATATAATTAATTATATAGAAATTAATAAATATTAGTATTTATTTTATATTTATAAAAAATAAAAGTTTAAAAATATATAAATTATTTATATATATTTATATAAAGTTTTTAATAAATAAATAATAAAGTTTTAAAGTTATTTATTTATTAAATTTATATATATTTATTTTTTTATTATTATAAAATAAAATTATATATAATGTTTATTATATTAAAAACTAACTTTTTATATTTTATTTGTTTTATATTATTTAAAAAGTTGTTAAATTAAATGCAATATATATACTTTACTATTATAAAAAAGATTTTAATAGCAATAGTTTTTTAATATTTAATAAACTTTTTTTAAATAGAAGTAATTGCTACTATTTTATTTTTTAAAAACACTTTTTAGTTAAATATTATATTAATAAATATATTTATATTTTTATTGCTTTTTTTATTAACTTTGTTTATATTATTTATTTTATTAGTTTTGTTTATATTATTTGCTTTGTTTATATTGTTTATTTTATTAGTTTTAATTGTTTTATTTATATTATTTATTTTGTTAATTTTGTTATATTTTAACTAAAATTATATAGTATAAAAAGCTTTATATTATAAATATATTTATATATTTTTAGCATTAAATTTATTTGTATTAACATTTAATATATATTATTTTGTTAATATGCTTTGTTATTATAATTTAAATAATATATTTTATAAAAAAAAAACATTTAATATTAAAAAAAAATCAAATATAAAAGCAGCATTAGTATAAATTGCTAAAATTTATTACTTTTAAACAGTTTTATATTTACAGTATTAAAAAAGTTGTAGATTATAAAACAGCTATATTACTATACTATTATAGCATAATAATATATTTTAAAAGTTTTATATAAACTGTTTTTATAATAATATTAGTTTTAAATGTTTATTTTAAACTTTAAATAAACAAATTAATTATTAAAACAAAAAAATATAATTAATTAAAAGTTTAAAACTACTAAATATATTATTTCTACTATTATTATTATTTATATAATGCTATAGTTTTTTAATTTTTTTTTTTTATTTAAATTTAATGTTAAAATATTATTTTTAAAACTATATATTGTTAATAATACTGTTGAACCAATGACTTAATAAGACTTGTATATACGTACTAGGTGCGTACAACTAGGACCTTAACCAGAATCCTTATCAAGTAACCAAATAGATAAAAAATACAGAGACTTACTAAGATCTATAAAACCTACAAGTCCTATATATACACACATATAAATAACCTATGTATAACTTTTTTAGTTGTACTTTTTTTTATAAAATATATATATAAATTAATATAAAACTTTAAAACTTAAAAATAAATTCCAAATTTTATAAATTACTTTAAATCTTTTTATATATATATATATAAAAAATTCTATTAATATTAATTAATAATTACAAAATGTAATTATAAATTAACAAAATAAAAAAGCAAAAACTAGTTATTATTAAAAATAATTTCTGTGTTATATTTTTAATTTTTTTATATAATAAAAAGCAAAATATACTTATTATTAAAAATTAAAAACATATTGAATTAATTGTTAAATAAATAAAACTTAACTATTATAAAATTAAAGTTTTTTTTATAATAATTTAATTAATTTTTATATAAAAATCAACAAAATTATAAGCTATTTTATATATTTAACTTTTTAACTATTTTATTTATTTTATAATTTTTATTTTTTTATTTTTTATAATTATATTAATATTAACAATAAAAGCGGCAGTAGTAACAGCAGCTGCAGCAACAAAACAAACTTGAAACAATAATTTAACAACTTTATATAATAAAAATAATTTTATATATAAAAAAATAGTTAAAAATAGCAAAATTTAAATAAAAGTTTTAAAAAAAAAAACAGATTTAAAATATTAAAATATAACTATTAACTTTAATATATTTTTAAAATTTATATAATTAACAATATATTTTATATAATATTTATATAATTATATATAACTAAAAGTTAAAAATAAACAATTTATATAAACATTTATAATTAATTTTGCAAATTAAACAAAACTTATATTTGTAAATATTAATTATATATTTAAACAAAAATTTAACATTATAATTAAATATAAATAAACTAAACATTTATATAAAATATTATATAAAAATAAATTTATATATATTTTTAAAAAATATATAAATAAAAATAATAAAAACTTAAATAACAATATGTTTATATAAACAGTTTTAATATTTATATTAATAAATATATTAAAACTTTAAATTATATAAACAGATTATTTAATATTACAATTAGTTGTATTAAAATTAACAATATTAATATTTATTTTAATATTTAAAACAAATAATCAAATATTTATTTTTATTATATAAATAAAAATTTAAAAATTTATATTTATTTTTAAAATTTTTATTATATATTTTATATTTTTTTTATTTAAATTATTTATAATAGTTTAATTAAAACAGTTTAATTTATTACATTTATTAAAATATAATGATCTAATTAAAACTATAGCAGTAAACTATACAATATATTATATAACAAAGCTTAAATTTTTATTTTAATATATTGTTAATTCAAAATTACTAAAAAACAATATTATACAATATTTTTTTTTATATTAAAAAAAAAAACTAAACAATATTATTTTAATTATATTAATTTAATATATAAATAAAACGAAATTTATATAATATTTAATAATTATTTTAATATAACAGTTAATTATAATTAATATTAAATTAATTAAATTATAATTATTTTTATACAAATAAAACAAAACAATTTAACAAAAATAATATTTAAAATATTAAAAATTATAATTAATAAGTTTTAACTTATATAATATATTTTAAAATTTAGCTACTATAAAAAAATATCATTTTATATAATAATTATATAAATATATTTTAATATATTTAAATTTAAATTTGTTTTAATTAATTAAAAATTTATATATAAAGTATTATTTTTTAATTTATAAATAATATTATAAGTTTTTTTTAATTAAAAAATAAACTATTATTATATAATAAATGTTTATTTTATTAATAAACAATATAATATTAAATATTTAAAAAAATTATATAATTATAATTTAAAAAAAAACTTTTATTAAAAACTATAGCAATTATACAATAAAAATAATAGAAATAACAAAAAGTACTTTATTTATAAAAAGTTTAATTATTAATTTATTAATTATAGCTAATAAAAAAAATCAAAAATAAAAAAGCAATATTTTATTATATATAATATTTTAAAATAAAAAGTTTTATTATATAAAAAATATAATATATTTATATTAAACTATAAAAATAATAAAAACTTTTTATATAATAATAAATTTAATAACAATTTAAATTTTAAAATTAAAAATAAAACAATTTAAGTTTTAATAAATTTAATATATTTTTATTATATAATAAAAAAAAATATATATATTTAAAATTAAATATTAATATTAAACAATTTTTATTTAAATAATTAATGCTTTTGTTTTTAATAAAAAAAAAATGACTAAATAAAACAAAAAGTTACTTAATGTTGTAAAAAATTCTTAGCAAAATTTTATAGCCGAAATAAGTAATTTTGCTTTTTTATTTAGAAATATTAAATCACTTAATAGCTAAAAATTTTCTAGAACAATTTTTTATCCCAAATAGAAAATTCTCCTTGCTTATTTAGGTATAGTTCGTCTAATTCAGCTTAAATCGCATGCACGCAGCTATAATCAGCTAAACCGGCTACACCTACATATAAGCTGTCTTTTATACATACAATTTCTACAGAAAGCCTACAGAGCCTACGTCATAGGCACCCAACAATACACACACACACATATTCACCCACCACTCTGACAAGTGGCTAACCGACCTGCCTACCTGTTAGGTGACCTACCTGTCAGGTGACCTACTTATCTGCCAGTTGACCTGCCGGCCTACCAGGTCACTTGCCAGCCGGTCTACCAGCCAACCAAGTGACATACCAGTCAACCTACCTACTTACCAGTCAACCTACCTACTTACCAGTCAACCTACCTACTTACCAGTCAATTTACCTACTTACTAGTCAACCAACTGACCTACCTACCTACCAGTCAGATGACTGACCGACTTACCTAGTAACCTGCCAGCCTACCAAATAGGTCACCAGCCGGCCTACCTACCTGCCAGGTGACCAACTGACCTACCTACCTACTTGTAAACCTACCTACAGACCTGACTGCAAGTTAACAAGGGCCTAGAACCTAGGGCTAAGATTGGAAGGGCTAGGATTAGAAGGGCTAGGATTGGAAGGGCTAGGATTGAAAGGGCTAGGATTAGAAGAGCTAGGATTAGAAAGGCTAAGATTAGAAAAGCTAGGATTGGAAAGGCTAGGATTGAAAGCGTTAAAAACGAAGGCAGTCCTCTCCTTTAGCTGGGAGGGAGCGGGAGCCACGCACACGAAGCGCCTACGCGGCGGAGCACACGGTTAATAAAAAAGAGGCTAAAAACAAGAGCTGCCTTCGTTTCTTATAGCCTGTCGAAGGTCTGTATAGCCTATGTAGCCTGTGTAGCCTATGTAGCTTATATAGCTTGTAGCTTTTAAAAACGAAGGCTTTTTTGCTTCTAACCCTAAAAAGCTTTTAATATAATATAAAATATTAAAATATTTTATAAAATATTAATATAGCTAAAATTTTAATTATTAAAAAAATTTAAATTAAAACTTTTATATAAA
>MU378564.1:0-14792 GCA_022495175.1 Hypoxylon argillaceum | reverse complement strand
TAATAATAATAATAATAATAATAATAATAATAATAATAATAATAATAATAATAATAATAATAATAATAATAATAATAATAATAATAATAATATATATATATTAATTTTTATTATTTTTTTATTATTTTTTTATTTAGTTATTTTTTTTTTATTTATATTATTATATAGTATTTATTTGTACAAAGTTGTACACTTGTATATATTTTTGTGTTTAATAGCGCGGACTTGTATATTTTTGTTTTTTTTAGTGTATGTTGTATAAAACTTTAGCATTTTTTTTTTTTAGTATGTTAAAATAAAGCATTTAATAATTAATTTTGATTTATAAAAAAAATAGATTATTAAAAAATACCGAAATTATACCTAAGTTGAATTTATAATAAATGTTTTTAATTATTTTTACAATGTATTGATTAAATGAACTGCTTTATATGTACAATTGAAACAATAAAAAATTTTTAAAAATAAACAACATATTAAATATAGCGATAATTTTAATAAACAATTTGCAATATTATATTATAAATATAAACTATTTAATTAATAGCTATATATATATTTAATTTGTAATAAGTTTATTATATTTTTAAACAACGTTGTAGTTATTTGTATAAATTTAAAGATTTATTATAAATATTTGATTGAAGTTGTATAAATATATCAATAGTAACTATAAAAGTTTTTTAATGTTAAAAAAAATATATAAAGTTTAATAAATCAGTTTAAACTTTAAACTTTTATTATTTATATGTATTAACGATTTTATATTTTATTTTATTAAATATTTTATAAAGTTTACTAAAAATTTTATAAATTTTTAATTATTAAATGTTTAAACAAGCTTTATTGTTGCTGTAAAAGTTAAACTTGCTTTAAATTAAACTATATTTTATTAATAGATATATATTTTAAACTTGTTAAATATAGATTTAAAATTTACGTTAGTATTAATGTTTATTTATAATTTATTTTATAGTTTTATGTTAAATTTTTAGCAGTTATAGCTTAATTTATTTTTATTTAATATATAAAAATAATTAGTTAATATAACTATTTATTATTTGTTATTTAGTTAAATTAAAATAACAAAACTTTAATAATAGCTATAACGTATTTTTTTTTATTTAAAGCTTTTAAAAGCGACTGATATTTATATCAATTGTTTTTAAAAAAAGCTTGTGTTTTAATGTTTAAAATAGCATAAATAAATACTTTTTTAAACAATGTTGCAAAAACTACTATATATAATAACAGCAATTAAAATATAAAAAATAAGTTTTTACAATGAAGTAGTTGCTAGTTATTTAGTAAAAGTATAGTTAATTAACAAATTAAAAACTAATAAAATCAATTATAAAAAAGCTATATATTGTTTTAAAAAGTAAATATTTATATAAGCTTATACTACTATTATTGTATTTGTATTAATATATATTAAAAGTATTTTGATATGTTTAAATGTTAAAGCTTTTAGTTATTTAAGTTTTAAAAAAACCGTGTTATTTTATTTTATATTTTTATGCTTTTGATTCGTTATAAATATTTCAAATTTATATATTTTTAAAATAAATATTGTATTTAATTTTAATAAATAAAACTATATATTATTGCTAATATTTTTTATTAACTATATATAATGTTAAATTTAGCTAAAAGTTTTATTAATTGTTATATACTTTTGAATAAAAAACAATAGTTTGAACTTATAAAATTAATTAAAGCTAATAATGTTAATTTAAATATTTATTTTTTAAAAGCTATAATATAAATTTATAATTGTTTAATTATATTTTATTTAAATCGATTATTATTAATTGCTTTTTTTATTAATTAAACTTTATATATTTATAAGTATAAATATTTAAGAATTGATTTAAAAAGTTATATTTTATATAAATAAATATTTTAAATTATTAAACTTATTAAATTTAAAAAAAGCTAAAACGAATTAAAATAAAAGTTAAAGTTAATTAGTTTTAATTTATTAAACTTAAACAATTTTAAATTAAATAATAAAATAAATAATAAGTTTTAATATAAAAAAAACTTATTTGATTTAAATTATAAATATATTAAATAATAGTATAAAATAGTTATAATAAATTAAAAAAGTTTAACAAAAAAACAATTTAAAATAAATTTTGCTTTTGTATATTTAACTAGTTTTTGCTAATATTTTTTATTTTAGCTTGCTATTTAGCTATATTTTATATTTATATAAATAAGCTAAAGTATTTATATTTATTTTTAGTTTAAATTAATAGTTTAAAGCTTAATAAATTATAAGTAAAAGTTAATTTTTTTTTAATTTTTTTTAATAAAAATATTTATAGCTTTAGTTAACAAAATATTTTTAAATTTAGCTTAATTTTATTTGGTTTATTTTTAATTTTGTATAAAAATAAATTAATATTAGTAAGCTTTTGTTTAATTAAAATTGATTTAAGTTTAATTTTAATTTTTTTTTTTGTTTTATTGTTTAATAAACTTAAAGATATATTTAAAAAAAATTAAACTTTGCATTTTTTGCTTTTTTTCGGTTTAATTAAAAAATAATTAAACAAAACTTTTTGCAAATAATAAAAATTAACTGCGAATTTGTTTTTACTAATATTATTACTAACAGCTTTTAAATTAAAAAGCTAAATAAATTTTATAAAGTTTTTAATTAACTTTATAATACTGCATTTATTACTTATTATAACTAATATAACTAATTTATAAGTTTGTTTAATAATATATAAATTTAAAATTATTTAGTTTAATTTAAAATATTTAATAAGTTTTTAATAATTATTAAATATTTAATTAATTAAAACAGTATAAACTAATATAGCTTTAATTTGTTTGATTTTTTTAATAAACTTATATATAAAAATATTAATTAATTTAACAATTTTAAATTTAATATAAATATTAATAGCTATACTATTAATAATGTTTTGTTTTTTTATGTTTGTTGATACAATATTTTGCTGTTAGTTTATTTATATAAAAATAAATGCAAAATTAAATTGTATAAAAATAATCAATTATAATAAAACTTTAAGCATATTTAATGTAAATATTAAAATAAAACAAATAAATTAAATAAATTTTAGCTTGATTGCAGTTTAAATCGGTAAACTTTCGATAAAGTTGATAATAAATAAAAAAGCAAAATTTATACTTTATAATAATATATCGCAGTTAAAACAAGCTTTAATAGCTAATTTTTTCCGAATAAAAGCTTAATAATTAATAGTACAAACTATTACAACTTTTGCTTTATTATTTCGACTTTATACAATAAAAAGCAAGTATAAACAATAGTTTATAAGTTAAATTAATAATTAAAATAATTTTAACATATACTGTACTATAAATATTATTTATGTTTATACTGTATATTTTTATTTAATTATTTTAAAATAAGTTAGCTCTGTTTTTATCTAAAGGTATGGTGTGTTGCTAGTGACCCAAAATGAGTTTTCGAACAGTTAGCCCTCTGGGACGCCGTAGTTGGTGGAAATTAGGAGGGTTGCTTTCGCGAATAGCCCAGAGACTGCAGGGCTATTGTATCTGTTTTCAGCTATTCCCTTACCCTCTGTATCTTTTAGAGAAGTGTGGAAACTGCTAATATGCTCTCGCTTTTCAAGGAGTGCGAAATGATTAGGGTAATCTTGCTTATGATACAAGGAGCTCCTCCGAGATAACAGAACGTATTCTGTACAGGCGGTGCGGTTATAGCTAGCCACATGGCTTCCCGTCCGCGCGGCTCAACATCAATGCTTCGGCGTATTCGGAGTCAACCCGAGGCCGAACCGGGCGCATCGTCTTTTGGTTGCAGGGACCAATGATCTGATAGCGGGGAGTGCCGCTGCTGCCCCTTGCCGAGCTATAATCAGGGTATAGGCTTAAGCTCATCTGGTCGCAACTGCAACTGAGGTGTCGCTGCACTAGGGTAATGCCACTGGCTACCCCTTTCTGATCTAAGGTAGGTATTGCTCGCTGGTTGCGCGCATGAGCGCACATGAAGATCTCGTTTTGAAGGTTGAGTGAGATACTATACCGTTTCGCTCTTGGAAGATAGTATGAAACTCGAAGGGATATTCTTGTAGATAGAATATGTACTTTTCTAGTCCTTTAGAGTAATTTCTATACAGGTTTAGAGATGTGCTATTACTGAGCTTGTATACTAATAATTATCTAACAAGATTCGGCTGCTGATGTAGGGTTTTGCTTCAGCTAGATGGTATATGTTTAAGGCAAAGCAACCATATTAACCTCACGCTAGAATCACGAAGCGCGCAATTGAGGGTCTAAGGCATAAAAGTCATTAATAATCTATATGTTCTATCCCATTAATACAAATGCACCGTCTACCTTTACGCCCAAACCGTATGCAAAATCTATCCGTGTCTCGTGTCTAACATTAAATGCCCCCAGCCTCCTCTCGTACTTAAGCAGCAATAGGCTTCAGCACAGCCCGGAAGTGAACCTTGCCCTGGTCCAGCTTCTCCATGGCGTCTAGGATGCCCTCTTCCGTCATATCGAAGAGCTGGATCATGGCCTTGATCTGATGGAGGGCTGCGAACTCGAGCATGCGCTCGTGGACGATTCTCGACGCGACCATCGAGCCTTGAACAGTAATACCATTCATTAGGAACGGCATGTACGGGATCTCAAAATTACCAGCTGCGACGCTGAGCGGGAAGACGGTGGCGCGGCGCGACAGGATGGGAATGAGCTGCTCCCAGTCAGGCTGGAAGGACGTCGTGACCAGGAGGCGGTTGATGGGCCGCGAGACCGTGAGCTCGGTCTTGCCCTTGGTAGCGATGAACTCGTGCGCGCCGAGCTTCATCGCCTCCTCCCGCTTTCTCTCCGACCCCGAGATGACCACCACGCGGCAGCCCATCTTGGCGGCGAACTGGATGGCCAGGTGCCCGAGGCCGCCGACGCCCATGATGCCGACGGTCTCGGTGGGCTGCGTCTGGAAGCTGTGGAGGGCGCTGAAGACGGTCGCGCCGGCGCATTGCAGGGGGGCCGCGTCGTAGTCGCTCATGCTGTCGGGGATCTTGAACAGGGCGACCTCGCGCCACACGGCGTGAGAGCTGAAACTGCCCTGGTCCAGGTTCGCCTCGCCGTATATGGCGCGCTCGGCGCAGTAGATGGTGTTTCCGCTCTGGCATTGTTCACAGTGGCCGCAGAAACCGTGGCTGTAGCCCCAGCCAACCCTGTCGCCCGGCCTCAGAGTCTGGCAAGAGGGGCCTGTCTTCTCGACGATACCGACGCCCTCGTGGCCAAGTCCCATGTGCATGTGTCTCTAAGACATAGTTAGCAAATATGCCTCTACTAGTTTACCATAATGCAGGCTGTTTACATGATGCAGATCTGATGTCGCTGTGTTAGCAGATACTCTATTAAGTAATTCGAGGACCGGAATTCCTTACCTGTACCGCAAAGGCCGGATGCTGTGATTCTAACGAACACTTCATCGCCGGTAAGTTCGTCAGGTCTGGTGCTAGTCTCCTTCTTGGGCGCGCCCGACTCGTTGCCTTTGAATACTGTGAAGGTAGGCATGGTGTAGTATTGAAGAATCTAAGTCGAAGAGAGTAGTGATAGCTCTTGTTGGGGCTTGAGTGCTGATGCTTGGTGATGTCGAGGAGAGGAGGGTGCTCTGATGGTGTTCTGATGATGTCTTGGGCTAGAAAGTCTTGTTCTGTCCATCGATGGGTAGTACTACTTTTATACAATTCTCCTTCTCGATGTTTGCTGGGGCTTTGCAATCAAGATCAACACAAGCTCCTGTCGACCTACATCATCATGTTGAACTCCGGGACCCATTATTAACCGCGCATCTAGCGGATGCAACTGGGAGAATCCGAAACCCACAATCGCGTTCCGCCCGGCATGCCACTAGCTAGTAATGACTCCGGCAACTAATGTGCATCCTGCAAGGGGCTTGAGAGCGAAAGAGGCGTAACAGCGAGGGAGGTATAGGAGTTAAGACCCCTGACGTACATGGTGTACGCTTAAGCACTGCGGGAAAATCTCGGCAACATCGGCGCTATCGTCAGTCCCGAGGGAACTACATATGTGCGTAGTATCAGGTTTGGAGTTGCGCAGTTTCGCAAATTTTCCGGAGCTGCGGAGCTGCGGAGCTGTGTCTCAGGCTCCCTTTTTATTTCTCTCCCTTTCTGTCCCTCCGGCTTCTTGAATTTTCTTCTTCTACGGGTAGCACGCATTCTAAGTTTCCCAATCTACTCACAACTTATTTAGTAAGCTCAATAGCTGAATAAATGAGTTTCCTTTCGCCTTGTCATCGGCAATTCATTTAAGCTTTGAATCCTCTGAGCACTAAGCTCTATTCGTCGCGGCACTTGTCGCAGTGAGGGCTCGGGGACTCGTCCAGAACCCCGCATTCTCTATCTAAATCTATATTGAGCTTCACTGACCGTTTAGCGCAATACACTATTTTAGCTTGCCTTAGAGAGTTACCAGGTAGGTACCGGAAGGGATATTAAGACTCTTGATGTGCATACTTAGTTGAGAATCTTAATAAGCCAACATATTGATTTAAAGTAGAGCTAGGGGAAGGGGGGGACATTGAACTCGAGTTACTGGATTGAGCCCTTATCGCCGCCTCAACCGGCCGCCGAAGTCGCTAGCGAAAACCCAGTACATGCGTTCAATTCCTCCTCCCAAATCGATTTAGACCACAATGGCTATAGATCAGATTCTTAACGAGTTTTTTTAAGGATTTCTCAATCCAGAAATGTACGAGTCGAGTGTCTATGCCCTCCTCGGCATTCTTCCGGCAGTTATGATCCACCCAGTGTTCAGGGTCGACGCACTGGGGTGGTCAGCAACAGCGCTACCCACAGGTAAAGTAATACTTTGACTGACTGTCAATTAATTGACCCAATCCAGTCCAAATAATCGGTTTTAAATTGATTGCAGGTAAAGTAATAATTCTTTACCTGACTTGTTACTTGTCAATTACTTCCAATTAATTTTCCTATTTTTTTTAAAAATATTTTTTGTTGTTATTTTAGTAAAAAAGAGGCCTTCTTTTCCTAGGTAGCTGTTTTTAACCCTACGCATTCAGCTACTTACACAGCTACTTCACTAGCCACTTACTTAGCCACTTACTTAGCTACTTACTTAGCTACTGACTTAGCCACTTACATCTACTTAGCTTACATTCTACCACTTTACTTACCAACTACCCTATTAACCACCCTACTTACTACCCTACTTACTACCCTACCTACCACCTTACTTACTTACTTACTTACACTTACTTACACTTACCTACACTTACTTACATTTTTCTACCTACTTTGCTTTCTAGAATCTGTACGCTTTATATATATTGCTTGAGTTACTTGGTCAATTAACTTGATCAATCAAGTCAATAGATTCAGGCAAGTTAGTCAAACAAGCCTTTTTTTGCGATCAATCAAGATAAAACACGTCAAAAGCCGTTTATTTGACTGACTTTACCTGTGGGTAGTGCTGGTCAGCAACACCGAAATACAAGATTGTGTTCCCCAGATTGCCCATTTTTCTCTTCAATCCTCTAGAAGTGATTGAGATGGCAGTGGTCAGTCCTCTAGAGCGCGGTATGGGTATTTTGCCCGTTTCGTTTCAGTAAGCCGCGGCAAAGGAGGCAACGAAGTTATTATCAAAAGACTAAATAGGCCTATAGGGGCGAAGTTCTACTAATTACGCGGCGTTCTTCACAATCATCCGCTTCATAGGATTTACAAGCTCCTGGAGAATACGAAGTTGGCTATTGCACTAGATTCTATCGTGCTCCTTGATGAGATGGCCCTATCAGATATAAAGGCGTACGTTAATTCTGTTTTCATGGATTTGAGGCCGTTGCGGGAGGAGACCACTCGGCCTTGCAGTGGCAAAAAAAAAAATATTTGACGAACCTGGATTTAAGCTCACTGGGACTTATCTATATAACCCTGCTGACTACAAAAGTGTCATAGAACTGTGTTTACTTTGAGGCTTATGTTTACGTAATTGTAGACGCTCGATACCAAGACCTCTGCTAGTTATACACAGATTACCTAAGGAGAAGCATTATGGCTAGGTATAACAGAGAGGGGAAATGCCAGCTGCTTTGAACGTAAGAACTGTCGACACGTTGTGATATATTGAGGTAGTGCGGGCGGACAGTCTAGCTCACGGGATAGGTTGATTAATCGTCTTAGCCACTTGCCCTTTATATATATATATATATAGTCATAGGGAGTCCTCGTCAGATTCTAGCAGTACGGCAGACGGAGCAGGCGGAGACACAGGCACACGAGACCACCATACAAAAGAGAAGACAGCTTGATATGACACTCCTTGATGGAAGGTTTTTCCTTATTTCTCTCCTCCTTGGGGAGGCAGAGCGCCTGTATTCGATTCTTGAAGTTCTTAGATTGCGACGTGGCAGTTGCCAGGCCTCTGAGACGTGGTGCTTGTGTGTGATCGCACGTACTGTTTCAATATCAAGATTCTTATATAATATATTTTAAATGATATACATGATGTTATTACCCATCTCCTGAAAACAGTCTCATTACCTGACGCCATAACAGTCAGTACCACACCAGTAATTACCACATCTACATGCCACACTCGCTAGACTTTGCGCTACCGCGGCTTGCATCGGTAGCCCTTTGTAAGTAGTGATAAGCCCAGCTTACACTTCTAAGTATATTTATACTAATTCTCGTCCGCCCGTTATGACTTTATGTTGGCAGAAAGGGCGCCGATGCAGGATAGCCGGTACTGCCGTACACCGCATGTTCAATCTTGCGCAAAGGCTGAATCACATTTTATCCTTGAAAGCGTATCGGGTGTAACACGAACCAGAATCCTAGTAAGCATAACTCTAACGGGATACCTATATAAACTTAGTAAATGTGGATTGGGCTGACGCCGTCGCAAAGTCCTGCAGGATCTTTGGCTGACGTGCTAATTTCCAAACCCCGGGGGCTTCATTGGGAGGTAATATCAACTATCATCCAGTCATAGTAGCCTCTCCATGTGCCACCTACCTGTTTTGTCTGTGCTGTATATAGTAATCTTCCATTTCTGGATTGTTGGTCATGACTTCGGCCCGCAGCTCTCTGGTACCCGTATTTCTAATTGGTTGATCATGAGTTTAAGTATAACTTCATGAATGCAAAGCGTGTGCATCATATGTTCTAGTTTCATACTACTATCAACTCATGAGCTTTACCTCCCAGCCATAGTTCGTAATTCCATAAATCTAAACTATTTAAATTTTTGTATGATATAAACTCAAAAGTGCCTTATCTTCAAGATTAAAACAAAGTAGAAGGGATGAGCGTCATATAGATATCTGACAGGCAGATAGTTGCTGCGCGCCTTTTCTGCCGGACTGGGGGCCACGGTTCCTTACTTACAAGAAGTAGTATTATGGCTTGCATTAGAGCCAATCATTCTGACAAAGACGATATACAATTCTACCAGCTCGCGTACCACAACAGACCCAGCCTACCTTCTGTATGCAACGCGGAAAGTAGAAGTTCCGCGGTCATCAGAGGCTCAGCATGACGCCAGCAAGGCTACAAGCTGCTCTCATGATGGTATGTTCTAGATATTATCCGCGTCTCGAATTTGAAATAAACAGAGTTCATCAAGTATAAAAGTTGGAGTGTGCCCAGGCATTCATCCAGGAATATCAACCCATCATCAAGAATCTACGCTTCAAAACAAACAACTACCCACACCCCCCCCCCCAATCATCATGTATTCCAAAGCCATTATCATCTCTGCTGTAGCAGTTTTCGCTAGCACTGTTGCTGCTGTAACCGGAGATATGACTTGGTTTCATCCTGTAAGTTTGCTAACGATAACTTCTATCGGCTCTCTATGTTTCACATTACCTAGATAACCTCTAGCATAAGCCATTTCTAACCTTTTCTGTGTCCATAGGGTCTCGGTGCTTGCGGCGGCACCGATAACGACGGCTCCCCTGTTGTGGCGCTCAACACTGCCGACTATGCCAATGGTGCCAACTGCGGAAAATGGATCACCATCCAGGGCAATGGTCACCAAACTGCCGCACAAGTCGTTGACTTGTGCCCCGGCTGCGGTACGAACGGCATTGATGTCGCTCCGGACATCTTCGACGACATTGCGTCCCTTGATGTGGGACGTATCCAAGTTAACTGGTTTTTCCAGTAGATGGAGATAATTAAGAGGGCACGACTGAGAAAAGGGGTACAGGATAGAAGGCATTAGGGGATATCTAGAAATGGAAGGACTGAGAGATTGGGGTTGATGCTAGAACAGATAGATTCTCCTTTGGTCAAAAAATGCAATCTTAAAGCCACTCATTTATACCAGAAGACCTTGTCTTCACATAACATCTTATGAACTATTATGAGGTACGAGTACTTTACTCATAATTCTGCAAACACTAAGGTAGATAGTGGATCAAATAAATGAATTCTATCCTTAATTATACTCATTCCTATATTCGAGGTGCAGTGTTCCGATCCACGTCGCCGACTGCTCTACCTTCACACGCCGTCGCAATATTAGGGACTTGGTTCGAAAGCCCGTTCCCACTCATCATGGCCAGTCGTACCTACCCTATCTACCTACCTTAGGTACTTACTAACCTACTTAAATTACTCGCGCCTCTGACTTAGGCAGGAGCGGTGCTGACCCCTCCTACCTACTCAGTCGGAGGCGCTATTACCCTGGACGAGTTACAGCTTCCTTTTGATAGGTCAGAACCTTCGGCCCTTTTCCATCCTGCAACCTTTTTCGACTGTACAACTTGCGTAGCAACGAAGTGACTTGAACGGTTTACAGGCTGCAATAAACAAAAACGCTGAGCCCCTTGAAGTCCGCTGCCTCCACGAGGATCCGGACAGCTCCTCGTGTGAGGGCTGCCAGAAAGGCCATGACACCTGCGAGACTGTAAGTATCTCTGCCGTTGTTTTGGACTTGAATCACTGCTAAGGTATCAGTTGCCTGCCATGATGGCTTTCGATGCAGTTGGACTGCTCGATTTGTTGGAGTTAGGGGTCAACTTGTTTGACCCAGAGAGAGAGAACCCCGACGACATCACCAACGTCGTTATTTACAATAATAAAGAGGCCAGAACCTAGCAGGCTTCCGCCGCGATTTGCCGAGAACTCGCCGGGGCACAATTCCGCCTCCTCAATCAAAGGTTTTAGCCTTATTTATTTAGTTATTTGATCAAATAACTAGCTTACACCAAAAAGAGAAACAATTAGCTTAATTAAACAAGCGTTTTTTTGCGATTAATTAAAGTAAAACAAGTTAAAAAGCTGTTGTTTGGCCTGCTTTGCTTGTGTGCACCGCTGATTAAACGATTTAAATAAGCGTGGTGATCACAATTAAGCGTTATTCAAAGTTACAACTAAGCGTTATTTGCTTACTTTTTCTTTTATTTATTGTTTATATGTTTAAAACTGTTAATATATAAGTAAATGTTGCACAAAGCTTACAAAAAAAGCAAAGCTTTAAGTAAATAAAGCTATATTATATAAAAAATTTATAAATAAAAAAAATGTTATATATTAAAATATAATTAAGCTTAGCAAATAAAATTAAACTAATATAACTAAAACAATTTTAAAAAATATATTATAATAAAATTTATTAAATATTTTAATTATTTTAGTTTTTTATTTTTTAAGCTTTATATATATATATATATTTTTAATAAATATTAATTTTAAATTTAATGTTTTATTTTTAAGTTTTAATTTTATAATTATTTTTGTTTATTTATAATAGTAAATATTTATAATAAGTAGTAATTTTAACAAATAATATTATAAATAATAAAAAAACTTTTATAAAAGTTTTTTTTTAAGCTTTTTTATTAAATAAATTTATTTAAATAAATTTTATAATTTAATTTTTTAAGTTTGTTTTATTAGATTTATTTATATTGTTATATATTTTTTAATTAAACTATTTTAAATTATTTAGTTGTTTTTTTTTATATATTAATAAAAAAAATAAATAATAATTTTTTTAATTTTATATTTTAAAATTTTTATAAAAATATATTTTAAATAATTTTAACAGTTTTATATATTTTAAATAATTAATTTTTATAAAAAAAAAACTTAAAAGTATATTTTTTTTAATATATTATTGCATTAATATATTTTTTACATTTTAATTATAAAATTATTAAATAATAAAATTATATTTATATATATTTATTAAATATAATTTTATTATTTAATTAAATATATAATATATTTAATAAATTTAAATTAGTAGTTATAAAAAAAATATACTTTTTTTTTATATATAAAATAAAATCGCTTTTAATATTTTAATATTTTTATTATATATTAGTTATAAAACAATTTTGATTTTTTTTTTTTTTTATTTTTTTTTTTAAGTTATTTTTTTAAATTTATAAATATATTTTTAAAATTGTTTAATTATTATATATTTAATTAACTAATAAAATAATTAGTTTTTTATTTTTTTTTTTTTTTATTTATAAATTATAATTTTTAAGCTTTTTTTTTATATAAATAAATTTAAAATTAATTTATAATTATAAATATTATTACTATTATTAATATATATTTTATAAAACTTTTAAATTAATTATAAAAATTTTTATATTAATTAAAGTTTTAAACAATATTATTTTATTATAATATTTTAATATAATAAATAATTTTTTAATTTTATATTATAAAATATTAATTATATATTAATGTTTTTAAAAAATAGTTTTATTTTTAGCTGTTGTTTTTTTTTTTTTTTAAAATTTTTTTTTTGTAGTTTTTTTTTTTAAAAAAAAAAAAAAACAAAAAAAAAAAAGCACATTTAAGCGCTTTTTTTTTTTTTTGCTTTTAGTTTTAATTAATTATTATTGAAATTTTTTGCGTTTTTGTTATAAGTACTATTATTTGTTTTACTGTTTATATTATTTACGTTTTTATTGTTATTAATAATAACAACAATAATTTTTTTGCAACTTTTTTGTTAATATAACTTTTTAAGTTTTATAGTTTATTAAATATTTATTTATTTATTTGTTTAAACTTATACTATTGTTTACGTTTTATTTAAAAAAATAAATATGTAATTTTTTACTGCTATTATATAAATACTGCTTTTATAAAGTATAAAAATAATATATATTTTAATATAATTAATTATAGCTAGTATTATTTTAAATATTTTTTAAAATATATATATATATTTATATAAATTTTTTTATATTTTTTATATATATTTAATATATTATATTAATAAATATAAATATAACTTAATATATATAATATTATTTGTTTATTATTTAATAGTAACTATTTAAACTAAAATTTTTTAAACTATAAGTTTTATTTTAATATTTTTTAAAAATGTTATAACAATTTTTAATTAATAATTTTTATATAAAAATTTATATGTTTATATAATATATTTTAAATTGTTTTTAAAATAAATAAAAAAAAGTTTGCTTTTATTACTTTTTTATTGTTTATATCTGCTTTTATTTTTAGTACTTTTTGCTAAATTATTTATATATTTATGTTTTTACTTTGTTTTTTATTTACTTTTTTTAGCTGTTTTACTTTTTTTTTTTTAACGTTACTAATAACAATAACAATAATAATAATAGTATTATATATAACTTAATTATATATTTTAGCTTTTTTTTTTTTTTAAGTTTAATTTAATTTTTTTAATACTTTTAATAAATAAAAGTTAATATTGTTAATATTTAAAAAGCTTAAAAAATAAAATAATAAATATAATAAATAAAAATTAATATAACTTATTTTAATTTTGTTTTTTTTTTTTATTTTTAATTGTTTTAATTATTATAAATTAATAAATAATTAAAAAGTTTTTTTCGCTTATTTTTTAAGTTTATATTATAAACATAACTTATATTTTTAAAATTAATAAAAATTTAAAAATATTTAAATTAAGTTTATAATAAGTTTTTAATTAATTTATTAGTAAATATTTAGCTAATAAAAAAATATATTATTTTAAAACTTTTTTTAAAATATTTTTAATATAGTTATATATTTTATATATTTATATATTTAAACTTAATATTTATTTTTTTGTTTTTGTTTATTATTAATTTAATTGTTTAAATATTATTTAAATAAATTGTTTATATTTTATTTAGTTTTAATGTAAAATTTTAAAATAACTTTTTAAAAGCTATTGTTTTTTTTATAATAAATTCAATTGTATTTATTTTTACTTTTATAATAAAAATAAATATAATATTTTAATAAATAGCTTTTTATAAAATTATATTTTTAAACAATAATATAATATATTTATATAAAAAGCAACAAATTTTTTAATTATTTATAAATAAAGCATTTTTTGCTATTAAAAAAACTTAAACTTTGTAGTTTTATATTTTATATATAATTTTAAAAAAGTATATTATATATAAATATTAAATTATTTAATAAATAGCTTTATAATATATAAAATTAAAATTAGTTAAAAATTTTAAAAGTTGTATTACTATATATATAATATTTAGTTTTAAAAATACTGCTATATATAAAATTAATTTAACTAGTTTTTAATATAATTTAATTTTTACTTTTGTTGTATTTTTTAAATATTTTTTAAGCTTTTTTATTAAAAACAATATTATAAAAACTTAATTTTAATTATTAAATTTATAACATATTATAATTTTATTAATATATTTGTTATATATTAATATAATTATTTTTTAAAAGTAATTTTAAATTATTTTAATTTTTAAAAACTAAATAATA
>MU378563.1:0-14822 GCA_022495175.1 Hypoxylon argillaceum | reverse complement strand
TTATATTTTTTTATAACTTTATAACAAATAATTTGATTTAATATATTATTTATATAAATATATTATAAACAATATTATTTATTAATTAAAAAATTGTTAAATATTTTTATATTTTTTTTTTTTTTTATATAATAAAGTTTTTATATTTTTTTATTAAAACATTAATTAATATATATTTTTTTTTAAAACAATAAATAATATAAACATTATATTTTATAAATAATTTTATTTATTTTATTTATTATAAATTTAAATATTATTTTTAACTAAAATATTTTAAAATTTAATTGTTAGTTATTATTAAAAATAACTTAATATAATTATTAATTAATTTAAATTGTTATTTTTTAAAAATTATAAATATTATAAGTATTTTTTTATTAAAAATTTTATAGTTTATTTTAATATTATATAAAATTTTAAAATAATATATAATTAAATATTAGTTATTTTTATATTTTTAAAATAAAATATTTATAATTATATTATTAAAAGTATTAGTTTTAATTTTAATAAATAAACTATATTTATAATATTATAATATTAAATAAAATATAAAAATTTTTTTTAATTATAAAAATATTTAATTATATTTATTAATTTATAAAAAAGTTATTTTTTTTTATTAGTTATATTATAAATTTAATAATTTAACTATAGTTTTTTATAAATTTTTTATAAAACTTATAAAATTTTAAAAAAAAATTATATTTTTTTTATAGTTATAAAAAATTTTTAGTTTTTTATTATTTTTATTTTAGTTAAATCAACTTAAATATTATTTATATTAACGATATATTTTAAAAAGTTAATTTTTATAATATAAAATTTAAATTTTTTTAAATTTATTTAAAATTTAACAATATATAATTATTATAATATTAATTATATATATTTTTAATAGTTTTTTAATTAATTAAATAAATAAAAATATTATTTATATATATATTATAAAAATTATTTAAATAATTAAACAATATATTGTTAATATATTTTTAAAATATAGCAAAATTATTAATTAAATTAAATAAAAATATTTTATATTTAAAAAATTTATAATATATATAAAAAATTATTAAATTTTTTTATTTAAATTGTATATATATTTAATTAAATATTTGCTTTATATTTAATTTAATAAATATAGTAGTTTTAAAAAATTATAACAGCATTTTTTTAATTAAAAGTAAAAAATATTTGTTTTTTTTTTATTAATTTATTAAATTTAATAAATTTTTTTTATAAATTGTTAATTAAATATTTATAAATTATTTTTAATTTATTTAATAACATTTTATATAAAAAGCTATATTAAAAATCGTTAAAAATTTTATTTTTAATAAATTTTACTTTATAATTTATTTTAAATTAATAAAATAAAAAAGTATTAAAGTTTATTTTATTAAATATATATAATAAATTATAATATTTTTTAAAAATTATTTATAAAGTTTTTTTATAAAGTTTTTTTTTTTTTTATTAAAAAAAACTTTTTTTTTATTTTAAATAAACTTATTAATTTTATAAATAATAATAATTTATATTTTTTAAATAAAATTATTATATATAATTAATATATTAAAAATAATTATAATAATATTAGTTATTTTTATTAAAAATTTAACTTTATATTATTTTAGTTTATTTTTTTATATTTTATAAAAACTTAAATTGTTAATTTTTATTATAAAGTAATTTTTTTATTTTTTTTTAAAATTTCTTTTTTTTTAAATTTTATAAAAAAAATTAAACTATTGTTTAAATTACATTATATTTTAACTATTTTATTTTTAAAAAAATTAAATTATTTAATAATTAAAATTTAAAATATTATTTAATTTTTTTTTATATTTTTTTATTAATATAATTGTTATTTTTTTTTTGTAAAAAAACTTTATATTTTAATAATTAATATTAGTTTAATATTTAAAGTTTATAAATTATATTTTTATTTAATTTATATTTAAGTTTTAATTAAAATATTATTTAAAAAAATAATTAAAAAAAATATTAATTTATATTTTTAATAATTAAAAAATATATTATATTTTTAAAATTAAAACTGTTTAATAATTATTTTATAAATTTAAAACAATATTATTATTAAAAATATATTTTTAAAACTTTTTTTTTATATTTATAAAAATATTAATAAAGTAGTTTTAATATTTTATTTTTTTTATTATTATATTTAAATATTAATTAAAAACAAAATTAAATAATTATAAAAAAGTTTAATATTTTTATAATTTTTTTTATAAATAATATATTTATATTTATATATATATTTACTTTTATATTTTTAAACAAATTTTTAATAATTAATAAAAATTTATTATTACTTATAATATATATATATAATAAAAGTTATTTTTTTAAATATTTGTTTATTAAGTTTAATTTATTATTTATATAATTTTTTTGCAATATTTTTTTTAAACAAAATTTAATTTATTTAAAACTACTTTTTTAATATTTTATTTTTATTAATTTTTTTTATAAAAACATTTTTTAAAACTTTTGTTTTATTATAAAAACTAATAAATATAAAAACAATATTTTTATAAATATATTTTTTTTTTAATATTATTTAAAAAATAATTTTTAAAAATATATTTTTTTTAATAACAATTAAAATATTTTTTTTTTTTATTAATTTTAATAATTTAAAATTATTTAAAATATTATAATTTTAAATTATTAAAATTTTAATATTGTTATTATTAATTTTAATATTACTGTTTTTATTGTTAATAATATTTTTTAAAATATTATTAATATTATTATAAATAATATATTAATTAAATTTGTTAATATTATTAAAAAAAATCAACTAATTAATTTTATATTTAATATTATATTTTTTATTATTTATATATATTTAATAAATTAATTAAATATAAAATTTAATATATTAATTAAAAAAAACATTATTATTGAAATAAATAAAAAAACTATTTAATAATTTATTAAATAGTTTATTTTTAAAATATTTTTTTTATTTTTTTTTTTTTAGTTTAGTTTTTTTAATTAAATAAACAAAGTTAATTTTAAAATTAAAAAAAGTAACTAAAATATAATTATTAAAATTAAAAAACTTTTATTTTAATTTAAACTTTTTATTAATATTTATATTTTTATAACTTTTTTTAAAATAATTAAAAAATATTTTAATAATAATTAATTAATTAAAATAGCTTTTAATTAAATATAAAAGTAAATATTTAATAATTTTATTATTAATATAAATTTTAATATTAATTATTTTTATAATATTATTAATAAACTAATTTTTATTAATAATTAATTAACTTTTTATAATATATAATTATATTTTAAATTTAATATTATTTTTATTTTTATTGTTATATGTTAATATTTGCAAAAAACAGGGCTATTAATTAAATAATTTAATTGTATATTAAAATCTAAATATAAAAAAAAAAAGAAAAAAAAACAAAAAATCTAGCTAATATAAAATAATATAAATAAATAATATATAAGCTGTTTAAAGCAATAAATTTTAGTAATAAATAAGTTTTATAAAAAAAGCAGAAAAAGCGAAAAAATTGCAGTATATAGCTAAAGTAACTATATAATTTGTATTAACTATTATATTATAACTACTTTTTTTAAAAAAAAAAAATAAGCTTTTTATATAAGCAGTAATTAAACTAAATATTTTTTAATAAAAAAAAAAATTATTTTAAGTATTTATTTATAAGTTTTATTTTAAATTTTTTATTTATTATATTATTTTATAAGTTTTTTTATATTTAATTATTAAATAATAGTTTGTTAAAGCTTATTTTATATAAGTTAAATTTTATATATTTTTTTTTTTATATAATTGTTTAATGTTTTTTTTAATAGTTTTATTATTATTAAAATAAAACTTTATAAATTTGTTTTTTATTTTTATTTGTAGCTATTTTTTTAAATATATTAGAAATTTTGCTATATTTAAATAATTTTAATAAAATTGATATAAAAACAACATACTATTTTTAAAGTTTTTAACTAAATATTATTTATTATTAATATTTTAGTTTTATTATATAACTTAATATTAAAGCTTTTTATAATATAATTATAAAGTTTAAATCTTTTTAATAATAAACTTTTTTTTTTTTTTTAGTTTAATTGGTTTTTTAATAAAACTTTTTAATTTTTACTTAAATAAAAAGTTATTAAAATATTTTTATAGTTTGTTTATATAATATTTATTAGTTACTTTTTAAAAATTTAAAACTTTTAATATATATATATTTTTTTTATATATTAAAATTTTAAAAAGTTGTTAAATTATTAAAAAGTTTAATTTATTAAAAAGTTTATTTATAATTTATAATTGTTGTTTTTTTAAAATAAATATATAATTGTTTATATTTAAATTAAGTTTTTTCTATTTTTTATTTATTTAATAAATTATTTTTTTTTAAACTTTTTATATGTTTATTTTTATAATTATAATATAATTTGTTATAGTTTAAATTTTTTTTTATTTTTATTTTTAAATATATTATTTTTGTATAATTATTTTTTTTAACTTTTTAATAATAGTTTAATAATTTTAATTAAAATAAAAAAATATAAAAAAACTTATTTTTATTTTATAAAAAAATAACTCTGTTAATTTATATAATATAAATATTTAAATATAATTTATAGTAAAAATTCGATTTAATTAATTATTTTAAAAGTAACTTATATAAAACTATAACTTTTAGTTTAAATATTTATTTATAATTTTTATTTAGTTTATTATTTTATAATAATTTAATAATATAAAAATATAAATAATTTTTATTAATTTATTTAATTTATTTATAAAAATTAAAATAAATTGAAATTTTTTATTAGTAATTATAGTTATAAATATATTAAATATTTAAAAAGAACTTTTGTAGTATATTTTTATAGTATTTTTTACTGTTGCTTTTGTTATACAAAATATTATTTATGTTTTTTTATTTAATTGATTTATTATAATTAATATATTATTATATTTTTTATAGTTTTTTAATATTTGTTTAAAGTTTATAATTAAATGTTTTTATACTTAGTTTAATATTAAAAGTAGTTATAGTTTTTTTAAAGTTTTGTTTTTTAATATTTTAACAAACTAATATTTTAAATAATTTAATATATAAATTTAACAGTTTTTAAACAATTTAAGCTATTAATACTGTTTATATATCAATTGTTTTGTTTTTTTTATATTTAAATAAGTTATAATTATATAATTATATATTTTAAAAATTAATTAAATATATAAATTTATATAATTAAATATAACTAGTTTTTTTTAATAAAAAGTAAGTTTTTTTTTTAAAGTTTATAAATTATTTAGCTTTTTATTTTTTTAACAATATATTTTTATAGCAAAATTGATATAGTTTTACTTAAAAATATAATTAATAAATTAATAATTTATTAATTGTTTCAGGTTTTTTTTTAAATCGTTTTAAATAGTAATAGTAATAACAGTTGTATTATCAATTATTTATTTTAAATATTTTTTATTAAAAAATATAAATATAATTAAGTATTATTATATGTTTTTTTTGTTTTTTTAAATAACTAAGTTTTTTTGTTTATAAAATAAAATATTTATAACAATGTTTTTTTTGTTTAAATAGTAAATAATTATAAAGTTATATTTTAAAAAAAATATTGCTTAATTAGCTTGTTTTAAATTAAAATGTTATTTTTAACTAAAATATTTTAATGCTTTATAATTTATAATAACAAAAAATGGTTTTTTTTGTTAATTGTTTATTAGTTTTAGTTTTTATTTTTTTAATACTAATATTATTACTAGTAGTTTTTTATTATAAATATTATAGTTTAATTTTATATTATATAAAGTTTTAAAATAATAAGTTATTAAATATTATTTTTTTTTATAAAGTTAAAATATTATTTTTATAGCTATTTTATTAAAAGTATTAGTTTTTATTTTAATAAATAAGTTATAGTTATAATAGCTTAAAATAAAAAATATAACTAAGCTTTTTTTTAAAAATTTAAAAACTTTTTTATATTAAAAAATTTATATAAAAAAAACTTTTTTTTTTGTTAATTAATTTAATAGTTTAATTACTTTGTTATAATTTTTTATAAATTTTTAATAAAAGTTATAAAAACTTAAAAAAAACTATATATTTTTAATAATAATAAAAGATTTTTATTTATATACTATTTTAACTTTGTTAAAGTTTATTTATATATTATTTATACTAATAATATAATTTAAAAATTTAGTTTTAATTATATAAAATTTTGATTTTTTTAAATTGGTTTATAAATTAGTATTTTTTAATTATTATAATACTTTTTTTATATGTTTTTTATATTTAATTAAATTGTTAAAATAAATAAAAATGTTATTTATATAAATATTGTAAAAATTATTTAAATAGTTAAACAAAATATTGTTTATATATTTTTAAAATATAAAAAGTTTATTAATAAGTTTAAAAAATAATATTTTATACTAATAAGCTTTATAACAAATATAAAAAATAATTAAATCTTTTTTGTTTAAATTTATATAAATTTAATAAAATATTTATTTTATATTGATTTTTATAAAAATTTTCGCTTTAAAAATTTAAAATAATGTTTTTTTAATTAATAATAATAAGTAATAATTTTTTTTTATAAAAATATTAAACTTTTAATAATTAATACAAAATTATAATCTATTATATAATTTATTTACAAATAAAATAAAAAATATAAACAAAATATTATTTAATTTAATAAATCTTTTTTATAAATTATTTATTAAATATTTTTTTATAGCTTTTAATTTGTTTATAAATATTTTATATAAAAGTAAATGTTTTAAGTTTTTTAATTTTTTATTATTTATAAATTTAATATAATAGTTTATTTGTAAATAATATAAAAGCAACATATTAAAATTTATTTTATTAAATGTTTAAAATAAGTTATAATATTTATTAAAAATAACTTTTAAAGCTTTTTATTATAGTTTGTTGTTTTTTTTTATAAAAAAGTTTTTAACTTTTTTGTTAATAATAATTTTATTAATTTTGTAAATGTTAATAATATAAACTTTTTTAACTAGTTTGTTTTGTTTTATTAAAAATTAAAAAGTTATAATATTTATATTAATTATATTAATGTTTAATTATTTTTTATATTATTTAATTTTATTTTTTTATATATAGTATAAGCTTTAAATATTAATTTTTTATTTTTTTAATATATTAAAGTTTATTTTTTTAATTAACATATATTGTTGTTTTTTTTTTTTTAATAAGTTTTTTTTTATATAAAAACTAGTTTTTTTTTAAAAATATAGTTTATTTTTTTTAGATTTTTTTAAAATTTTTTTATTTTAATATTTATATAAAAGTTTTAAGTTTTATATTGTTAGCTTTAATTGCTTTTTTTTAAAACTTATATTTTTTTTTATTTTTTTTTAAGTTTATATTTTTTTATATAATATTTTAATTATAACTAAAATATTATAACTATATATTAGTTTAATTTATATTTATAATATATTTTATATTATAGTTAATAAATAAAACAAATAAAAATAATAGTTAATTTTTTTAATAATTAAACAAAATATTATATTTTTAAAACTATAACTTTTTTAAAATAAAGTTGTTTTATATATTAACAATATATAAAAATATTTTTTAAAATATATGTTTTTTTATTTTTATAGTAATTTTTAAAGCTCGATTAATTTTTTATTCGTTTTATTTATTATATTTTATTATATTTTAAAATATAAATTAAATTAAAAATAAGTTTAAATATTTTATAATTTATTTAATAAAAATAGCGTTTATATATATATATATACTTGCTTTTATATTTTTAAAAATATTTTTAGTAGTTAATAATAATTTATTATAGTTTATAGTACAAATATATAAAAAAAGCTTTTTTTTTAAATATTTATTTATAATGTTTAATTTATTAATAAACTTTAAAAATATTTTTTTTAAAAAAAAAGTTATTTTTTTTAAAGTTAATTTTTTATTTATATAATGTTTTATTTTAATATATTATTTTTTTTAACTTTTTGTTTATTTAAATTATTAAAAAAACATTAGTTTATAATAATATTAAAATAAGCTTTTTTATTAATGCTATTTTTTTTATAAAACATTTACAAAATTAATATTTAGTTTATTTATAATTAAAGTATTTTTTTTTTATTAATAGTTTATATATTTTTTTTTTTTTTTATATTTGTGTTTAAAATATAAACTATTTGTTTAAACAGTTATTATTACAAAGTTTTTTATTTGTACTTATAATTGAAGTTTTGTTTTAAAATATAGCTATTACTTTTTTATTTTTGTATAAAATATTGTACTTTTTGTTTTTTTGTATTAAAAATATATACAATTTATATGCAATATCAGGCATAAAATTTAAACATTTTGTTTAGTTTTAAATATTTAAAAGCAATATTAATAATTATATAAACACTAAAGCAGTTTTTAAAACTATTTTTTTATTAGTTTTTTATTAATTTAATTTTATTTATAAAATAAACAAAGTTATTTTTAAATTTAATAAATTTATTAAAAAAATATTTAATAAAGCTATTTTTTATATATAAAGTTTTAAATTTTGTTTTAAATTTATTAAAAGCGTTAATATTATAATAATATTTATATAAATATATAAATAATATATATAATAAAATTAAAACTTTAAAGTATATATTATTTAAATAAAGCTGTAAATATTTAGTTATTTTTTTATTTAAATAAAATTTAATATTTATTATTTTAGTAATATTATTAACAAACTAGTTTTTATTAATTATTAAATAATTTTTTATATTATAATATTATATTTTAAATTTTATATTATTTTTATTAAAGTTGTTATAAAAAATAAAAACTAAAATTTTAACTAACTTATAAATTTTTTTTTTAGTTTAGTTTAATAATATATTAACTTTGCAATTTTTAATTAATAAATCTATTATTTACTAATTAGTTTTGTTAATTTAATTTTAAAATTAAAACTTTTTTAATTTTAAATCTGCTAATTTAATAAAAAAGCGATTTAATATAACTTAATTAATAAATACAAAACAATTAAAGTTTATAACTAATACTTTTATTTTTAATTAATTAATAGTTATTAAAGCTTATTTTTTATTAATAAAAAAGTTATATTATTTAATTAAATTGTTAAATTAGTTTTTATTTTTTTATAAAAGTTTATAAAAGTTATTTATTTGTTAATATATAGCAAAAAATACAAGTAAACAAAACTTAAATTTAGTTTATAAAGTTTTAAACTTTTTAAGTAGTTATTTAAAACTAATACAATTTATTAACTTGTTAAACTAAAAAATAGCTATTTAAGCTTTATTAATAATACTACAATAAAAAAACGCAAAATTGCTATTTTTTATATATATATTAGCAAAACTAGTAACTAATTTTTATTAGTTTTTTTTAAGTTTGTTTATAAAGTTTATATATTGTTTATTTATAAAACTAAGTTTTTTATATTATTTATAAAATTTATTAACTGCTTTATTAAAAGCTTTGTATAAGTTTTTTTTTTTATTATTTTTTGTAATATAAATATAAGTTTTAATACTTTAAAAATTAAAATTAATTAACAAATTGTATTAAGCTTTGTTTTAAAAAACTTTATTAAATTTAAAAAATAACTTTTTTAAGTTATTTATATCGAAGTAAATTTTTTTGCAAGTTTAAAACTTGCTACTTATATCTTTTATTATAATATTATTATATTAATATTTATTTTATAAATTTATAATTATTCGTTTTTTTTTTTTAAAGTAAAAATATATTTGAAAATAGTTTTTATATTTTATATAAGTAATATTTAAATTGTTATATGTTAATATTTGCAAAAAACAAAGCTATTGATTAAATAATTCAATTGTATATTAAAATTTAAATATAAAAAAAAAAAAAAAAAAAAAACAAAAAATTTAGCTAATACAAAATAATATAAATAAGTAATATATAAACTGTTTAAAGCAGTAAACTTTAGCAATAAGTAAGTTTTGTAAAAAAAGCAAAAAAAGTAAAAAAATTGCAGTATGTAGCTAAAGTAACTATACAGCTTGCACTAACTACTATACTGTAACTTTTATTATTATAAAAAATAAAAATAAATATTTTAATTAATTTATAAAATTTTTTATTTATTTAAATAAATTTTAAAATATTACTTTTATAAAAAAATAAATTAATAATATATTAATTAATTTTATTTAATAGTTTTTAAATATAATTATATTTAATAATAACTATTTTTAATTTTTAAAATAAATAATTAATAATTTATTTAAAATAAAAATTAAAAATAAATTTTTTTTATTGTTTTTTATTAAACAGTTTAATTGTTTTTTTTTATTAATTATAATTTTATTAAACTTTTTAATTTAATTAATAAAAGTTTTTATATATTAAATAAATAATATAACTAAATTATATAAATTTTTAATTTGTTATTAATATATTATTATTATTAAAAATTTAATTTTTATTTTTTAAAATAATATATTAAAATGTTTAATTAAATAAATAAAAACTTTTTTATTAATTAATTTATTAAATTTAAACTAAATTTTTTTATTTAATATAGTAATAAAAATAAAAAAAAATATAATTTTATTAAATTTATATAATTTAACAATATATTTTTTTAATAAATAGTTAGTTTTTTAACAAAAGTTTTTTTAATTTAAAATATAATATTTATATATAAAAAAAAAGTTTTAAATTTAATTGTAAAAACTATTTATTAAAAATATTAAAATAATTAATTTATTATTATTTTTAGTTTTTATAATAATTAAAACATTTTAGCTAAATTTTTTAAAATATATTTAAATATTAGTTTTTATATAAAAAGTTAAAAAAAGTTATTTATTATTTATAATTATAAATAGTTACAATTTATTAAAAGTTAAATTAATTTATTTTTTAATTTGTTATTTAAACATAATGTATTTTTTAAATATTAATATTATAATAATAACTTATTATAATTTAATTTTTTTTTAAAAAATATTTAAAAGTAGTTTTTATATTTTATAATTTATAAATAATTTATAAATTGTTATATAAAGCTTATAAAAAAAACAAAGCTTTAAATAAATAAAGCTATATTATATAAAAAATCTACAAATAAAAAAAAAAAAAAAAAAGTTAAAAATTTTTTTGTAAAAAAATTGTTTATATATATATATATAAAACAGTTTAAAGCAGCAATAAATAAAGTTATTTATTTAGTTATATAATAAAACTACTTAATTTATTTAAGTAATTAAACTAGTACTAATTAACTTGTAACGTTTTAAATATAATTTATTAAGTTTTATATTGTATTTATATTAAAATTTATAAATATGAAAATTTAAAATAGTTTAGTAATAAAATAAATGTTTAATACTTTTATATTATAAATAAATAAAATATATTATAAATATTGTAATAATTTATTTAATTAAACAAAAGTAATAATTTAACAATGTTTTTAAATAAAACATAAAAAAAAAAGTTTAATTAAACAGTTAATATTATTTATTTATAAGTTTTAAATTAACTGTATTATTTAAATTATATTATTAAATTTAAAATATTATATATTATATATTTTAGCTAGTATTTATAAAACTATTAAAAGTATTAATATTAAAAAATTTATATTTTATATTAATTAGTTAAACTATAATAGTTAAAAAAATATTTAATACAATTTAGTTATAATTGTTATTTATTTTTAAATAATATTTTTTTTTGTTTATAGCTAGTTTTAATATTTAATATAAAAATATAAAATAAAATTAAAAATAATAAGTTGTTTTAATATTATTATTATAATTGTTATAAAAAGTAGCAATATAAAGTATATATATATTTTTATATTTAAATAAATTAATAATATTAGCTAAAGTTAATAATATATATAGTTTTTTATTATTTAAAAATATAAAAGAACTAATAAAGCATTATTTTATAACATTTATATTAATAAAACTTGTATTAATAAAGCAAGCAATATTAATTTAATATTTTATATAAATTATTAAAAAAAATATAAAATATTATAAATATTAATTTAATTTTTTTTTTTATAAAAGTAATTAATTATAGCTGTAAAACTTATAAATAATATAAAGTTTTAATTAATTAATTGTTTAAATAAAAACAAAAAAATATTGAAGTGTTTATTTTTATTATTATATATTTGTTTTAATTTACTATTTATTATAAATAATTATTTTATAAAAAAATATAAGTTTAAACTAATTTGTATATAATTAAAAGCTGCTAAAAATTTATAAAAAAAATTGTATTTAAAAGTTATTATTAACAATTAGCGATTTAAATATATAATATATATTATAATTTAAATTGTAATAAAAAGTATAATATATTGTTATATATAATGTAGTTAATATTTTAAATAAAAAAAAAACTAATTAATAAAATATTATATTTTTGTTATAAAAAATATACTGTTTTTTATTTTAGTTATAATATTATAAAATAGTTTAAAATATATAAATATAACTAATAAAAAAAAAAGTAGTTAAAACTAAATAAAACAAATAACAAAATATTAAAAAGTAATAGTTATATAAATCTTTATATATATATTATTGCTTTTATTTTTTTATATAAAAATAACTATATAAATAAATTTAATAATTTAAAGCTTAAATTAATTTTAATATTTTATTTATATATATTTTTTTAGCTAAATATTATATATTTTTTAGTTTTGTTTATAATTAAACTATTAAAAATTAATACTTTAGTTATTTTTTTTTATTTAAGTAGTTTTAATAATATTTAAAAGCTATAAATATAGTTAAAACATAAATATACAACATAGTAAAAATTTAAAGTATATTTATTTATATAAAAAATATAGCTATTTAATTAATTTAAAAACTTTTGTAAAAGAAATATATTAATTAAAGTATTAATTTAAAAAAAAAAGCAATATAAAGTTTAAATTAAGTTAATTTATTAGTTTTTTTATTATTAAATTTTTTACTATTAAATTTTTTATTATAAAAATATATATTAAAATTTTTTTTATAAAAACTTTTATTTTTAGCTTTTTTATAAAAATATTTATTAAGTTTAAATTGTAGTATTATATTTATATTAAAATTATTATTAAATTAATATTAAAATATAATATTAATAAAATAAAAAGTCAAATAAAAGTTTTAAAAAAAAACAAAAAAAAAATCGATATAAGTAGTTATTTTTATAATTTGCAAAATTAATTGTAAATTTTTACTTATTATTATAATTTAGTAGTTGTAAATAATAAATAAATAAACTATTAATATAATATTAATTAATAAGTTAATATAAAAATTAAAATAAATATATTAATAAATAAAAAAATAAATATAAATTTTAAAATATTTATTAAAACTTTTATAACTAATTTTTATATATAATAATTAATATAATTATTGTTTAAATAAATAATTTTACAATTAAATTTATTAAATAGTATTATTAAAAAGTTGACCATGATTTTGAAGATCCTGTTGGTTCCGAAGTCCTTTTCTGCATTAAAGGAACCAACAAAAACAGTCGACATAACAACCAACAATAATAATATAGACATATAAGGACACGAGACACCAGGACACTATGCACAGGACCAACAGGAAGTGTGCCGTTGGCAGATGAATGCCCCACAAAGTTACGTAGGCCAAATTCTAAATTAGGGCAGCTGCAGCATGAAACAGGGGCAGCGTATTGCGGAAAGGCAAACTAACAGTCTAAAAGCAAGCAAACTAATAGTTAAAAAAGCGGAAAGTGGTATTACATGAACATTAATACATCATACAATGTAACAGCAAAGATACCAATTTAAAATTGGTGTACCAACTTGTATCCACAAGTACTTACAGAACCTCAAAATGTGGGGTCCCCATTAGTTAGAATCTTTGTAAAACATTAAACACTAAAATCATGGTTGTATTATTAAAAATGTAAATGTAATAACTTTTTATTTTTTAAATATATATTAAAAAGTTTTGTTTAAAATATATTTAAATTAAATTGTATATTTTATATTTAAATTGTAAAATAAATTATTTATATTATTTTTAAACTAAGTTTTATATTTTTTACAATTTAAAAACATTTATAACATATTGTTTTTTATATAATTTATAAATATTTATAATTATTAAAGCTTTATATGCTATTTTATAAATATTTATAATAATTAAAGCATTATATATTAATTAAAAATATAATTTAATAATATGTTATAAAAAAAAAGTATAAACAAATAAAATAAAAAACTAATATAAACTTAAATATAATATTTTTTTTTAAAACATTTTCTTTTAAAGTAGCATTTTAAGTAAAAACAGTAAATTATATAAAAATAGCTATAACAACAGTTAATATAAAAAAAACAGTTTTTATTATAATAGCAAATTATATATAAATAACAAGTTATATAAAAATAATAACTAGTATAAAAAAAAAGTTATATAAAAACTTTGTTTAATTGATTATTTTTTAAAATATTTAATTAATTATTTATATTTATAAAAACTTCTGCTTTTTTTATAAATATTATTATTAATACTTTAAATTATAAATTAAATCAGTATATATATTAATAAAAAAAATATATATAATAAATTGTTATAAATGTTAAAAAAAGCAAAAAAAAATGCTATAAAATAACTTTATTAAAAATATTAATAAAATATATATATAATATATTAAAAAATAATTAATATAAAAATTAATATATTAAATAAGTAATAT
>MU378562.1:0-14902 GCA_022495175.1 Hypoxylon argillaceum | reverse complement strand
ATAATATAAATATAAATTTTAATATTTTAAAAATTAAAATTAATTAATAAATTATATTAAATTTTGCTTTAAAAAACTTTGTTAAATTTAAAAAATAACTTTTTTAAGTTATTTATATTAAAATAAACTTTTTTATAAATTTAAAACTTACTATTTACATTTTTTATTATAATATTATTATATTAGTATTTATTTTATAAATTTGTAATTATTTGTTTTTTCTTTTTAAAATAAAAATATATTTAAAAATAGTTTTTATACTTTTTATAAATAATATTTAAATTGTTATATATTAATATTTGTAAAAAACAAAGCTATTAATTAAATAATTTAATTATATATTAAAATCTAAGTATAAAAAAAAAAAAAAAAAAAAAAAATTTAACTAGTACAAAATAATATAAACAAATAATATATAAGCTGCTTAAAGCAGTAAACTTTAGCAGTAAGTAAGTTTTACAAAAAAAGCAGAAAAAATAAAAAGATTGCAATATGTAGCTAAAGTGACTGTACAGCTTACACTAGCCATTATATTATAACTAAAATAGTATAACAAACTTATTAATTATTTATTAAAAAATCATTTTTATAAAACTAAATATATATATTTACAAAGTTATATTAAAATAAACATTTAAAAAAAAATTTTAAAAAACTTTTTATAAAAAAGTTTAACATTTAATTATATATAAATATATATATATAAATTTAATAAATATAGCTATTATAATAAATATAAAGCTTGTTTAATAATATAAAAAAATTAACAATTTAATTATAGTAAAAAAAATATTTATATTAATATATTAATACAAAAATTATTTAAAATATTAATAACTATTGCTATTAAATTTAATTTAAAATTTAAATAATATAATATTATAAATATATTTATTAATATTAAATTAATTAAAAAAATATATATATATATATTATTAAACTATTAAAAGTTTAAAACAATCATTTAATTATAACAAACTTTATATAAATTATAAAAGTTTTTTTTGTTATAACAAAAAAAGCTTATTAAATTATTTTATAAAATAAAATTTATTTTTATATTTTATAAATTTTATTATTTTTTAAAAAATAAAATGTTATTATTTGTTTATATTAACAATATAGTAATAGCTTATAAAAAAAAAGCTAAAATATAATTAATAAAACAATTAAAGTTTTAAAAACTAAATATAATTTTATAAAAAAAACAATTTATAATAATTTTTAAAAATAAAAATTATAAAAAATAAACAAAAAAACTTTTTATAATTTTTTTAAACTTTTTATATTAAAAAAATCGCTAAATTAAAAAGTTCAATATTTAATATTTATATAAATATTTTAATAAAAACTAGCAAGTTTTTTTTTTATAAAAAAATTGCAACTTTAATTAATATTTATTTATTTTAATAAAAAATAAAGTTTATATTATATATTGCAATAATTATATATTTTAATATAATATTTAAAACTTTATAATTAATTTGTTTTAATTATAATTTATTATTTAAATATTATAAAATAATTAATAAACTTTTATTTTATTTAATAAATATTTAATTATATATTTTATAATTTAAAAATAAAAACAACTTTGTAATAATTAATAATGTTTTATTTAATAATAATATTTTTAATTAAAAAAACTTTTAAACTTATATTATAAAACTTTTTAATAATATTATAAAATAAAAAATTAATAAATAAAATATAATTATTATATTTATTATTAAAACTAAATTTTTTATGCTTATATAAATAATTAAAAAAGCTATATATATTAATTAATTAATTAATAAATTTAAAATTAATTTTAATAGTTAATAAATATATATTTAATATAATAATTAATAAACTATAAAATTAATTATTATAAAAATAATAGTTTTATATATTTAATTAAAATATATAAATATATATAACTATTAATTATATTAAAAGATTAAATATAAAAGCTTTATAATAAAATATATATTTATTAATAAAATAATTACTAATAAATTTATTAAAGTTTTTATATTATAAAAATAATTTATATTTTTAATATAGTTAAAATTAATTATATTTTTTTAATAGTTTAAATTATTAATAAATGTTTTAATTATTATTAATTAATTTAAAAACTAATTAATAAATAAAAAATTAACAAAATAACTAAAAAATAAATAGTTATAATTAATAATTATTTAAAATAAACTAATTAAATAAAAGTAAAAAAAAATAAAAATAATATAATTTAAAGTTTATTAAACTATATATATTTAAAAAAAAAAAAACTGTTTAAAAAAATACTTTTTTTAAATATAAACAATTTTATTACTATAATAGTTTAAGCTTAATTTAAAAACTTTAATTAACTGTTTTTTTTTTATATATATATATTTTTGTTATTGTTTTTTTTTTTTTTTTTTATACTTTATACTAGCTTTTAATAAGCTTAAAAAAATATAAACAATAATATAAAAAGCAATAAATTTAATAATAAAAGCACTATTAATAAAAATATTATATAAAATATAAAAAGTTTAGCAAATATTAATAAATTTAAATTAATTAATTAATTAATATTTATTAATAAAAAAACAAGCTATTTATATAATTTTATATATATAATTATTAAAATAATATATATAATAATTATTATAGTTTATAATTTTTTAATAAATTTTGTTTAAATAATTTTATAAAATATTATAAATATATTATAAATAAAAAGTTTTATAAGTTTTTTTAAAAAATTATATTAAATTATTATAAAAATACTATTAATTAATATATAACAAATATATAAATTTATAAAAAATAAATATAATAAATATTATAAAAAAAAATATAAATATATAAATAGTTTATAAATGTTTTAATAACTTTAAAAAAAAAACTAATATAATTAATATTATATTTTTATTAAAACATTTACAAATGTTTAATATATTTATTATTAATTTATTAAAATTAAAAATAACAATAAAAAAAATAAATAAACAAACTTATTAACAAAATATAACAAATATAAATAAAAATATATTTATTACTATATAAGTTTAATAATAAAATATAACAAATATAAACAAAAATATATATATTATTATAAACATTAAAATATAAAAAAAACAAAAAAGCAATAATAAATAGCTTTTTTTTTTTTTTTTTTTTTATATAAAAAAACAAAAAAGCTTGTTTTTGCTTTTTTTAAAAAAAAAAAATCAAATTAAACAAGTTACATATATATTAACAATATTTTTAAAATATATAATTAAATTATTTATAAACAATAATAGTAAAAAAAAACTATAGTTTAATAGTTTTTATTAAATTAATAAACTATTTAATTATTATATATAAGTTTTAAATTTATTATATTTATTAAAAATAAATAATTATTTAAAAAATTTATAAATTAATTAATAAATAATTTTTTTATTTAATTATAACAAATATATAACTTAAATATAAAAATATATATATTAAACTAATTATAAAAAACAAAAAAAAAAAACAAAAAAAAAACAAAAAAAAAATAAATTAAAAATTTTTAATAAACTTAATTATAACTACATTTAATTATATTATATATTATTTAACAATTAAACAATAATATATTAATTTATTTAATAATATATTTATATAATATAAAATATTTATTTATTATAATATATTTAATAATATGTTTTAAATTTTATGCTATATATTATAAAACTTTATTACTTATTATATATATATATATATTTATTAATAGTTATTAAAACAACTATATAATATAAAAAAAAGTATTAAAATGTTTATTTTTAAAAAAGTATGTTAAATTTAAGCTTTTTTTAACAAGTTTAAAGTTTATATATAAAAAGTGCATATTAATTATATAAATAATATAGCTAGTATTAAATAGTTTATATAGCGCACTAAAAAAAGCTTGTCAAATAATTCCCTCAAATTAAAGCTAGTCACTAATACAACAACAGAGCACATGCACCAAATCTAACACCTTCAAGCCTTAGTTTTGTATAGCATCTTCACTCAATATATTTATTCTAAATACTACGTCTAGATTGTACCTAACCAAGAGTCGTTTGTAGTCCTTACAGAAATCATACATACAACATATGTTGACGGGAGTCCCGTTGGGAGCCTATGACGGATAGTGTATACTGGTTACTTGTTCAGGCTACCTAATAGCGCCTAAGGGCTTAGGCAGGAGCTGTGCTGACCACTACGTCTAGGTCTTTAAAAGCGGAAATGACAAAGTAAATCGGGGCAGAAAGGTACATATAAATATTACCGTATAATTTACGCTAAACTCTTCGTACTTCTGCTCCTCCCATTTATGCTTAGGTAGATGGCTACTCATGTGTTAATGCTTTTAGTTGGAAATTCTTAGGTAGTACCTTGTTAAAGATCTGGGGGGGGTAGGGATCAGCACCGCTCCTGCCTAGATCAAGCCGCTATTTGGCTGGACAAATAGTATGCAAATAAATAACTCTCTATGTTCTATCATGAATCGCTTGTTTTAGAACAAGCCTTTTAATTAATGCGGTGTATTTACAGCGATAAAGGTATTGGAAGTTATGCAAGTTTGTTCATTTTTAGCTTGTGCAAAAGCGGGCCCTGCTTGGGCCTCAGGCCATTGTGACTCCGGATAGGTACCTTAGGTAACTTCACATTAGTCTAAGACTCTAAATATAGTACGTTATTTAGACGACGCGCTAAAACTAGAAAGTCAAAACACCAGAGAGGCTCAAACTATCAACCTAGGTCAGGGTTAGAAATTAGTTCTTTAGTATTTAGTATTAGTATTAGTATATTAATATTAAGCTAATATAGTTAATATTAATATAGCGAAAAAAAAATTAGTTTAGTTTAATTTAATATAAAAAAAAATTAGTAAATTTAGTTTAATATGCTAATATATTAATATATTAATATTAAAAAATATTTTCAAAAAAAAGTCCACGCTAAACCTACTTAAGTAAATAACATAGCCGCACTAACCTAATATGGTCAGCGGGGGTGGCCGATTTTTTGTCGCTTTGTTAAAATAATTTACCCCCCTTGGCACCTCTTTGCAACCCCCCTGCAACCCCCCTGCACCCCCCTTGTAAACTCCACTATTTTTAATATTTAGTATTAGTATTAATATACTAATACTAACTTAGTATAGTTAGTATTAGTATAAGATAAAATTAGTTAGTCAGTATTAGTACAGGATAGGATTAGTTAGTATTAGTATGGCCTTATACTAAACTAAACTAACTAATTTCCAACCCTGACCTAGGTAGAGATAAATACCTATTTGGAAATAGGTAGGTGGTCAGTGGTCTATCCGGAGAGTAATAAGAGTCTACAGTAGAAAGTTGGGCCAGTCATTTATCGTATGTGGACAAATGAGGATCTGAAATAATCCATGTAACTGAAGCTCAACACAGAAGATCGACACGGAAGCTAATGTAGTGTACTTACATGATTACCAACAACAACGGATGGCAGCATGAAATAAAATGAAGGAAGCTATGATATATAACAGTGTCGAGATCCCGGGGGTCTCGAAAATGGAAATGGACTCGGTCATCCAACTCTCTGTCACTCTTTTCAGAGCCATTCGTTTTCGCAATGAAGTCGTTCGCCTTGAATGCGACGGCGACCCTAGCAGTCCTATTGGTCACGGCTAGTCTGGTCCCAGCATCCGCCGCCGTGGGCAACAACGGGACAACGTGCGGGAAGCCAAAGCCCGGTAGCAACACCACTACAGCCCCAGCAGGGCCTACGCCGACAGCGAAGGGGCCATGCGTGGTAGCCAGGGATGCTTTCACCTCACAGGTCTCGGCCTCGCCAGGCGTGGTGCCTACAATGGCCGCATCTCAGGCTTACGAGTGCTTGAAGTCGGTCCCCGTCCACACAGATCCCGCGATCCGACTATTGGACGAGCTGAAGCCCTTTCTCGAGTGGCAGTCCGACCAGGCCTTCTTGAAGCATCCGCCGTCTGACTATCCATACCCCCCGGTCGACATACCTGGAGAGCTAGAGAGAATTCGATCCAATCTCCAAGAAAGCAAGTACACTGGCGAGCTGGAATGGCAGGAGGATCTGTTCAAGAGTATCGTGGGGAAGCCGCATAACGGACACTTGGCGTACCATCCCGATCTGCTCACTGTGCCCTTTGAATGGGTTCGTCCCTGGACACTGGTGTCAGTAAGCGAGGATGGCAGTTCGTTACCCGTGATTAAGGTTCTTGAAGACGCGGTATCCCCTACTGAGAAGTCATCACATATTGTGAAGATTGATGGAGTTGATGCTGCTACATTCATTGAAGGCCGTGTGACTGAGTCATCCAACACCCAGGATCCCGATGCTGGATATAACGCCATGTTCTTTAGTCAGGCCAGTAAGGCCGGGCTTCAAGCTAACGGTTATTTTGAAGGGGGCGGGCGTGAGAGGTATGTCACAGCACCAAGCAAGAAACCATCCCATTTCCCTCCTAAACAACGTGATAGCTAACGTTGACGGTTGGGCAAGGTTCTTTTATCCTGGGAATACCACCAGCTTGACTTTCGCAAACGGAACCACGATTGAAAGGCCCAACATCGCCAGATTCCACTACGGTCCATACGATTGGAACAATGTTATGGATGCTGAGACTATGCACAAGGAGTTCTGTCGCGGAGCGTATAGCACTGGATCATCTCATGCCTCTATTCGTGATGTAAAGTCGACTCGACGCACCGCCGTAACAAATCGCATACACAGTTACCCGCAACCTCCCGTATCGCTAGTTGGTCGCCAGGATGAGGGAGAAGTAAACCGTATCGAAGGCTACCCAGATCCCATCCTCATCACAGACGATCAGATAGTGTCCGGTTACTTTATCAGCGAACCTGGCTTCGAGGATGTCGCGGTCCTCGTCATGCTCTCTTTCTCATCCGACTTCGTGACCTTCCAAAGCGCCGTCCAAGAGTTCTTTGCCAAGGCCGTCGAGGCGGGCAAGACCAAGCTCGTTATCGACGTGCAGGCCAACGGCGGCGGCACCATCCTTCAGGGTTACGACACCTTCCGCCAGATCTTCCCCGACATCGTTCAGGACGGTCCCACCCGTTGGCGGTCGTCACCGAGTTTCAACGCTCTATCGCAGACGTTCTCTCCCCTCTGTGCCAACTATACCCCCAAAGTCGACTTCCAGGAACTAGACAACCCCTGCACCACCGTGAACAACTGGCGCAACGACCTCAACGACACCAACGGCCGCTTCACGTCGTACGCCGATAAGTTCGGCCCCGTGACAGCGAGCGGCGGCGGCGACAGCTACACCAACTACATGCAGTGGGACCCCGCGAACCCCGTACTGACGCGCCAGGCCTTCGGCACCGACATCACCGGCTACGGGCAGCGCGCGAACTTCACGCGGCCCTTCGGCGGCGCCGAGAACGTGGTGCTGCTCTACGACGGGTACTGCGCCTCGACGTGCAGCATCTTCTCGCAGTTCATGTGGCACGGCGCCGGCGTGCGCAGCGTCGCCATGGGCGGGCGGCCGCGCGCGGGCCCCATGCAGGGCGTCGGCGGCGTCAAGGGCGCCCAGGTGTACCCCTTCCGGCAGCTCGGCGTGCTCGCCGACCTCGCGCGCTCGTACACGTCCGACCCCGCGCTCGCGGCGGAGCTGCGGCGCCTCGACGATGGCTACGTGAGCGGCCGCAGCCCGTACCAGCTGCCCGTGGTCAACGTGCGCGACGCCGTCCTCCCCGGCGCCGCGGCGCTGGAGCGAGGCGTGCCGGCCCAGTTCGTCACCGAGCACGCCGACTGCCGCCTGTACTGGACCGCGCCCATGATCCGGAACGCCGGGGAGATCTGGAAGGCTGCGGCGCAGGCTGCGTTCAAGGGGGGCAAGTGCGCGGCGGGCGGCATCGCGCAGCCGGTCCAGAGGCCCCAGGTTGCCGCGTCGAGATTGCACGGGTATAGGAGGCATCCATTGCCGGTGCGTACCGGGAAGGGGCTCTCTCCCGAATCACTTATTATGCAGCACTTGCGCGTCCAGGTGTCCGATTAGACTATGCATTGAGCTAGTACCTGTATATAAATTTAATTCATCTTATTCTAATGGTGATGAGACTTCAGGGGATAATGAAGATGTCAAGTTCATCGCGGTCTACTTCAGGGCATGGTCGCCTAGCTCTATGGAGGGCCATTAGGACCACTAGTGACAAACGTACAAACGCTTTAGCTTTTAGCTTTTGGCTTTTGACTATTTACTTTATATATTGTACCTAGAATCTTTTTATATAAAGCAATTAATTAATTAAAATAAAAGTAATATATTTATTAAGTTTTAATTTTATTAAAATAATTATATAATTAATTATTAATTTAAAATATTATATAAAAATATTTAATAATTGTTTTAATATTTTTATTTATTTAAACTTTATTAATAATTATAATTTTTTATTATATAAATAAAAAAAATGTTATTTATTTAAACAATTATAATTAAATTAATAATTAAACTATTAATTATATAATTAAATTAATAATTTAATATTTAAAATTTTTATTTTATAAAAAAAAAAAAAAGTTGTTATTATTATTATTATTATTATTGTTATTATTATTATTATTATTGTTATTATTATTATTATTATTAAATTTATTTTATATAAAATATTAAACAATATAATTTTATTATTTATAATTGTTATAATAATTATTAAAATAATTTATAAATTATATATATATAAAAAAAATTATATTAATTTATTAATTAAAATATTTATTATATAATAATAATTAATATAAAAAAAATTAATAATAACTTTTTTTAATTAAATTAAAAAAATATTAATATAATTTAACTTTATAAAATTAATTTAAATTATAATAATTAAATTTTATATAATAATAATATTTATATTAAATAAAACTAATATATTATATTAAAATATATTATAATAAAAAAAACAAAAAAGTTAGTTATAACAAATAAAATAATAATAACAAAAATAAAAACAAAAATATTATTTATATAAAAAATTTAATATATATATATTATAATAATAATAATAATAATAATAATAGCAATAGTAATAATAATAATAATAGTATTAATATTAATATTAATATTAATATTAAAAAAAAAAAAATTAAAAATTTAAAAAAAAAAAATGTAATATTTATATAAAAATTAAAATTAATTAAATATATAAATTAATTTATAAATATAAATATATAAATATATTAATATACTTTTTATATAAAAACTTATATTATTATTATATATATTTATTATATAATAAATTTATATTTATATAATATTAATATTTAATATAAAGTTTATATATATTATATTAAATATTATGTTTTAATTAAAAGTTATATATTAAATTATAATAATAAAATTTTTTTTTAGTTTTTTTTATATAATTATTTTTGTTTTTTTTTTTATATAATTTTTTTTTATTTTTTTTATTTATATAATAAATCGTTTAAATAGCAACTTTTATATTTATAAATATATTTTATTTTAGCAGTATTAAAAGTTATATATATAAAAATATTAAATCAAACTTTTTTATTAATTTTAATTGCTTTAATTATTTAATTTTTTAGTTTATTATTATTAAAATTTTAAATAATAATAATAATAACAAATAAAATTTATTTTAAAATTTTTATATAAAAGCTAAATTTTAAATTTTATTTTAAAACTTTTATTTAAAAACTAAATTTTAAATTTTATTTTAAAATTTTTATATAAAAACTAAATTTTAAACTTTATTTTAAAACTTTTGTATAAAAATTAAATTTTAAACTTTATTTTAAAACTTTTATATAAAAATTTAATTTTAAATTTTATTTTAAACTATTTGCTTTAGCTTTAATTTAAATATGTTTTTTTTTTCGATTTATTTTATTATAAACTTTTTATATTTATATAAAATTAAAATTAATTTTAAAAGTTGTATAATTTTAATAGTATTATAATATTAATATATTAATTATATTTATAATAATATAAAAAAGTTATAAAAAAAGCTAAAAACTGTTAAAAAAACTAAATAAAACTTTATATAAAAAATAAAAATTATATAAAAACTATTTTAAGTTTTTAATATTTATATTATTTTATAAAAAATATTATATTATTATAAAAAAAAAACTTTATTATATAAAAGTATTATTAAATTATATTAATATTTATTTAATAAATTTATTTATATATTTTATATAATAGTTTAAAAAAAAAATAACTAGTTTTATAGCTTTATATAAAAAAAAGTTTAAATTTAATATTTTTAATATTTCAATTATATAAAATATTATATACAAGTAATAATAAAAATTAATATTAAAAACATTTTTTTTTTATTTAAAAATAATAAAGCTAATATTTTTAGTTATATAATAAAAAATCTAATTAAAAACAATAGCTTTTTTTATATATTAATAAATAAAAAAGCTTTTATTATAATATTTATTTTAATATAAAAAACTTATTTATTATATAAACATTTTAATTTTAAGCTAAAATTTAAAATTAAATTTAAGTTTAAATATTTAAAATTATTTATTAATAAACTTTTTAATAATTAATTATATAATAAAAACGAAATTTTTAATAATTAATTATATAATAAAATTTTTATTAAAAAAAAAGCAAGTTTTTTTAAAATTTAAATAAAAAATTTTTATATAACTAAAAACTTAAATTTTTTTATTTAATTTTTTATTAATATTACTAGTTATATAAAATAAGTTTATAATATTTTTATATTAATTTTAAACTTAAAAAAGTTAAAAAATTTTAGTTTAATTTTAAAATAAAAATTAAATTTAAAAGTTAATTATATAAAAAGTTTAAAAATTTATTATATAAAAAGTTTAAAAATTAATTATATAAAAAATTTAAAAATTAATTATATAAAAAGTTTAAAAATTAATTATATAAAAAGTTTAAAAATTAATTATATAAAAAGTTTAATTTTTAAATTATATAAATTAAAAAAGTTAATAAAAAATAAAACTTTTTAATAAAAAAAATAAGTTATATAATAATTATTTAATTATTTATAGCTTTATAATTTTGTTATATATTAGTAAAAAAATTTAATAAAATAAAGTTTTTATTTAAATTATTATTTATTTTAAAAAAAAAATAGTTTTATTATAATATGTTTAATTAAATAAATTAATAATTATATAAAAAAAAATTAAATATATTTAATATATATATTTTTTAATATTATTAATTAAATATTTAATTAATAATAAAATTAATATTTTATTAAAATTTATATATTTTTATATATAAAAACAAAAATTTATATAAATTTAAAAATAAAAATATTTATAATTTTTTTTTATATAAAAAATTTTATTAAATTTTAAATTTTTAAACTAAATATTATATTATATTTTTATTTTTTTTAAAATAAAAATATTAATTTTAATATTTTTTAAAAAATCACTTATTATATAAAACAAAATTTTTACTTTAAAACTTTTAGTTATTAAAATTTTCTAATTAATTTTAAAAATTTTATAAATTTTTATAAACTTTTTAAAAATAACATATAGTTAGTTTTTTTATATATAAATAATATAATTATTTTATAATTATATAAAATTTGTAACTTTTATATAAATAATAAGTTTATATATTATATATATTGTAATAAAGTTTTAATAATTTTTTATTTTTATAAACTTAAAAGTTATTAATTTATTATTATATAAAATTTAATAGTTAATTAAATTTATATAAAAACTTTATTATTAAAATTTTATTTTTTAGTTTTATTTATTTATATTTTATAAATAATATAAAAATAAAAAATTATTTTATTAATAATATTGTTTTATTTTATTTAGATTTTTATATAATATAATAAATTTATTTGTTTTAATAAAAAAGCTTTAAATATTAATAAAAAAAACAGTTTTATTATTTATATTAGTTTAAATAAATAATAGTTATATAATTGTTTTAAATATTATATAAAAAAACTATTTTAATATATTTATAATAATATAAATAATAAATTTAATATAAATTTAAATAATTATATAAAAGTAAATATTAATATAAATATAAATTTAATAAATTAATAATTATATATAAAAAAAAAAGCTATTATATAAACTTTAATTTTTATTTTTTAAAATTTTATATATTTATTAAACTTTTATATAAAGTTTTAATTAAAAATTATATATTTTTTATATTAATAAATAATTAATTAACTTTTTTATTATATAAGTTTTAGCTAATAGTTTTTATAATATTAATAAAACTAGTTTTTTTTAATAATAATATTAGTTTATATTTATATAAACTTATAAAAATAATTTTTATTAAAACTTTATATTATAAAATGTAACAGTATAAGTAGGTTTAATAAAGCGAGCTTAAAAAGTTAAGTTATAAAATCTATTTAAATAAGCTTACTTAATAAAAAAGCTTAAAAAAAAGCTTTTATAAAAGTTTTTTTATTGTTTATAATATTATTTGTTAAAATTACTACTTATTATAAATATTTATTATTACAAACAAATAAAAGCGATTATAAAATTAAAGCTTAAAAATAAAGCGTTAAATTTAAAATTAATATTTATTAAAAGTATATATATATATATAAAGCTTAAAAAATAAAAAGCTAAAATAATTAAAATATTTAGCAAGTTTTATTATAATATATTTTTTAAAATTGTTTTAGTTATACTAGTTCAATTTTATTTGTTAAACTTAATTATATTTTAATATGTAATAATTATAAGCTTAGTTTGTTTATTAAACTAGTGTTTTTTTTAATAAACGATTTTAATTTTTATTATTATAAATGTTTTTATTTTATTTTATTTCTGTATTATTTTAAAAACTTTTATTTGTTTTTAATATATTTTTTTTTATGTTTTTATTATATGTTTTAAAAAAATCGAAAAAAATGTTGAAATAATTTTAAAAATTAGCTATAACTAGCTAAAATTATACAATAAATTTAAACTTTAAACTATAATATAAAACATTTAAAATTATATTAATTTAAACAGTATTATATTTATATTTAAAATTAAAGTTAAATTAAAACTTTTTATTTATAAAAATATTAAATAAGCTTTTTTATAAAAGCGAGTTAACTAATATAAAAAAAATCTCGAAATATAAAAAGCTCAAAATAACAATAATTTTATAAAAAGCGCTATATTATTAATTTTTAAAAAAATACAACTATTAGCAACTAATATTACTGTAAAATTTAACAAGTTTGTTAAAACTTATATTAATAAAGTATTAAAATATATAGCTAATATTATTTAATATATTAATTTATATAATTAAATTTTAAAATTAGTTAATTTTAAATATTTAAAAATAGTATTAATATAAATATTTAATAAAAACAATTTTAACATTAAATTAATAATTAAATATTTAAAAAATAGTTTAGCTTTTATAAAATTAGTTATTATAAATATTTTATTAGCTAAATATTAAATAGTATTAAATTAAACTTTATAACAAATAAACTTTATTTGTTAATATAAAAATTAAATAATTGTTTATAAAAAAGCAAAAATATACTATATATTTAATATAATTAAAATATTTGCAACTAAAAATTTTTTTAAAACTATAAATAAATATATTACTTTTAAATAAATTATTAAATAATTTTTTATTTTATTTTAAAACAAGCTTTTTTATAAAAAGTAAATATTTATATTAAACTAATTAAAACAAGTTTTTAATAAGTTTATTTATAAAAATAAGTTGAAAGTTTTTTAAAATGTTTTTAAAATTTATTATATTTTAAATAATAAAACTTAAAAACAGCTTAAAAAAAAAAACTATAAAAAATAAAACAAAAACTTTTAGTACTTTTATAAATAATATATAAAACAAACTTATTTATAACGTTTTAAAAAATATAGAATTTTTTAATATATAATTATAAGTTTTATAAAAAAAAAACTATTAAAAATACTTTTTGCAAAAAATATAAAAAAGATTAAAAAACAATAAAATTATATTTATTAAAATAATTTTTACAAAAAAATTAAAAAAAGCAAATAAAAAATAAAAAAAACTACTTTTAAAAAAAAAAAGTTAAAAAATAAAAAAACTTAATATAATAATAATATAATATATATAATTATTAATTTATTTTTTTTAAAATTATATTTAATTTTAAATATTTATATAACTAAAATATAAAAATTACATTTTTTATTTAATAATACTTTATTAAACAATTGTAATATTTTTTATTTTATAATTAATAAATCGCTTTTAAAAAAAAAATTTTTTAAAATTGCTAAAAAAAAAGCAATAATAAATATTAGCACTTTTTAATTTTTAATTTTAAAAACAAAAATTTAAATTATAAAAAATGCGCTTTTAAAAAAAAATAAAAAAAAATTAGTTAATTTAACATTTATAAAAGTAATACTTATAAAAAAATTTTATATAAACTTAATTTTTAAAATTTGTTTTTAAAAAATAAAAATATAATATTATAGCTTAAATTATATATTAAAATTTAATAAACTTAAAAAAAACGATATAATTATTAAACTTTTAAAACATTATAATTTAATATTTTTTTAATATAATTTGTTTTTTATTTATTTAAACTAATTTTTAATAATAAATATAATATATATTTTAACAGAAATATTTACAAATATAATAAAGTTTTTAATAATTTTAATATAAATAAAGCAAGTTTTTTTATATTAATTTTTTAAAAATTTTTTAAAGCTAAAAAAAAACTTTAAATATTTATAACATTTAAAATTAAAACATTTAAAATTTAAACTATTTAAAGCGCTAATATATAATATAAAAAATATAAAAATTAATAAAATTTTATAATTTAAATATAAAAATTATATTAAAATATATATTTTATAAAAAATTTTT
>MU378561.1:0-15088 GCA_022495175.1 Hypoxylon argillaceum | reverse complement strand
CCTAACCCTAACCCTAACCCTAACCCTAACCCTAACCCTAACCCTAACCCTAACCCTAACCCTAACCCTAACCCTAACCCTAACCCTAACCCTAATTTTTTTTTAATTTGCTGCACTTTTTTTATATAATAAAAATTTAAAAATGTTAAGCTTTTATTAAATTTATTTTTTAGTTTTTTAATAATTATGTTTTTTTTATATAGTAGTAAAATTTTATTTATATATATTAAAAATATATTAAGTTATTTATTAAATTTATAATAATGTTTAATTTTTTAATTAATTAAATTTTATATAGTTTATTTTAACTTTGTTTTTTTTTTATATAAATATTTCGCTTTTTAAAAGTAATAAAAATATATTATATATAACTAAGCTATTACATTTATTAATTATATAATTAATTTTAACTTTTATATATTTTTTATACAATATTTTTATTGCTTTTTTTATTGCTTTAGCTTTTTATATAATATTTAATAATAAAAATAAGTTTTAATTAACTTTTAAATATATATTAAAAACTAATAAAATAAATATAAAGCTATTTAATTTTGCAATATTATTTAAAGTTTTAATTACTATTTGTAAAATTAATTTTTGTTTTATATAATAGTTTATTTTTACTTTAAAAATGTTATATATATATTAAAATAATTTATATACTTTTTTTATTTTATTTACTACTTAATAAGCTTTAATAAATATTATATAATATTATATATTTATTATTTATATGTAATTTTAAAATTTTTCAAATAAAAAGTTAATATTTAAATTATAAATAATATAATTTAGCAGTTTTTAATATATATTAATTTAATATTTATATAATATTTTTTATATATTATATATAAATATAAATTTTAAAAATGTTGCTATTTAAAAAAATGTTGCAGTATTAATAATATAAAAAACTTGTTTGCTGTTTATTTATATAGCATTAATTATTACTTCATAATTAAAATTGCAATTGTTTTTAATTAAAAACTTAAAATGTCGAAATATTTGATTATATAATTAATAATAATAACAAAACTTTTAAATTTTTTTTAAAATTAAATAATTTATATTATATTTTATACAATTAAATATTTTATATAAACATTTTATATAAAAATATTTAAACCGGTAATATAACTATTAAAGTTTTATTTTTATAAAATATATATTAACTTTATATAAACTTGTATTAAAAAATCAGTATTTTTATTTATATATAATAAAAATAGTTTTTTTATTATGTTATATAATTAAGTTTTTTATATTATTAAAATATGTTTTTTATTAATTGAACTTTATATAATCGATCATATACAGCGAGGCCGAAACAGAATATAATACTGTAATTATACAATATTATTGTTGTTTTTATATCTAAAAAAAAATCTTTATATATATAACATATACACAAAAGTTGTATAAACTTGTTAACAGCTCATTAATATTATATATAACAAAGTATAACTAACTACTTAGTAAACAAATAATAAATTATACAAAAAAAATTTAAATATATATTAATTATAACTAATATTGCTATTTTAATAGTTGCAAACTTTTTTTTTAATTGCAGTTTTTTTTATATATATATATTTTTTAATTTTTTTTTATATATACTTTTATTTATATATATAATTTATTAGTTAAAACTAATATTTTAAATATTTAGTTTAGTATTTTTTTTATTAATATATTAACTAGATTATTTTTTTTATTAATTTAATATATTTTAAAAATTTCTTTTTTTTTATATAACTTTTATAACAATATAATATTAATTATAAGTCGTTTTTTTTATGTTGTACTAAGTTTGACTAAATAGTTATATAACGATTTTAAATCGAAATACAAAATTGCTAAAACTTGTAATATATTCAATATTTTTAAAATTTTTTAAAAAGTTGTATAAAAAGCAATTATACTATTAAATCTATTAATTATTTTATATAATTTATTAGTTAATATATTTTTAATTATTTATTTATATTTGTTTAAATTTTAGTAAATAATATTATTAAAAATTTTAAATTTAAAATTAATATTATTTTTTATATAAGTTTTTGTAGTTAATATAATTAAAAATTCAATTTATAACATTATATTTATATTATTTATAAATAAATTATTTGTAAAAATAAAAAGTTTTATATACTATAAATTAAAAAATATAAATATTAATTTATAATTATAATTATTAATTTATTATTTAATTTATTTATTTAAAGCAATTATATTAGCTTTTTAAAAGTTAACAATTTAAACAGTAATAAATAAATTATATAAAGCTTTTAATTAATAAATATTGTTTATATATATATTTTATATATATTAAAAAATGTATTATTATATAAAATTTTTTATATAAAAGTCAATTTTAGCTAATTATACAATTTAATTTTTTTAAGTTAATATAATATACTTATTTATAAATATAACTTAAATATTATTAAATTTAATCGAATTGTTTTTATTTAAAATTTGTTTAAGTTTAGTTTTAAATTTTGCTATATAAAGCTTAGCTTTTTTTTTAACTAAAAATTTTAAAGTTGTAAAATTAAAAATATTATTTATTTATAATTTAATAATATTAAATTTTTTAAAATTACTATTAATAATTAATAAATAAAAGTTATACAAAAAAACTATTATTTTAAATTTTTAATAATAATGTTTATAGTATATTTTAAATTAATCTAAGTTTAATTTAGTTAGTTTATATAATAATTATATAATTTATAATATAGTTTTTTTAAAATATTTACTTTTAAGTTTAACAAATAAATATATATAAATTTTTTATATAAGTTTATTAATTAACTATATATATATTTATATAATATTTTATAATTTATATATTATATTATAATTTTAAATCAAAATAAGTTTAAAAATTAAAATTAATCGCTGATTTATTTATTAAATTATTAACAATTATATAAATATAATATTTTTTTTTAAATCGTTATATTTTTATATAACTAATTAAAACTTTTTATATAATTAAATAGTTTTACTTTTAATTTTTTATATAAGCTTTAATTTAAAAATTCAAATATTGTAATATTTGTTAAAATTATATTTTATAAACTTAAATACTTTTTATATAAACAGTTTATTAATTTTTGTTATATTAAACTTTTTAAAAACAAATTTAAATATATTAATAATACTATTTATTTATAATTTAATAATTAGTTTGTAGTTTATTTTTTTTTTTTAACTAAAAAATATATAATTTAGTTGTATAAAAAAAATTAAAAACTGTATTAATTTTTTAAATCAGCTTTTTTTTTTTTATATAACTTTTATTAAAGCGAATAATACATTGTTTTTGTTATTTTGTTTTATATTTTTTATTATATAGTAATAAAGTTTAATTTATATATATTAAAATTTTATAAACTTATTAATTATATTAATAATAATATCGAACTTTTTAATAGTTTATATTTTATACAGTTTATTTTAGCTTTGTTTTTTTTGCTATATAAATATTTTACTTTTTAGCAATAATATAAATATTTTATATAAAGCAAAACTGTTTTATTAATTAATTGTATAATTAATTTTAATTTTAGTTTATTTTTTTTAAAACATTTTTATAGCTTTTTTAATAGCTTTTACTTTTTATACAATATTTAAAAATAGTAAAAAATTTTAATTAATTTATAAGTAAATATTAAAAATAAATAATATTAATATAAAACTGTTAAATTTTGCAATATTATTTAAAGTTTTTACTACTATTTATAAAATTTTTTTATTTTTTATATAATAACTTATTTTATTTTTTAAAATATTATATATATAATAAAAAAATTTATATACTTATTCGATTTTGTTAATAATTTAATAAACTTTTATAAATATTTTTTAATATATAATGCTTATTATTTTAGCTTAATTTTAAAACTTTTTAAATAAAAAATTTATACTTAAGTTATATACAATATAATTTAAAAAACTTTAATATATATTAATTTAGTATTTATAAAGTACTTTTTATATATTTTTTACATTTATTATATAAAAAAATGTTACAGTTTAAAACAATGTTGCTATATTAATTATATATAGTATTTATTTACTGCTTATTTATATAATATTAATTATTATTTTATAGTTAAAGTTGCAATTGTTTTTAATTGTAAACTTAAATTATTTTAAAATTTAATTATATAATTAATAATAATAATAAAACTTTTAGATTTTTTTTAAAATAAATTCATTAATATTATAATTAATTTGAATTAATATTTTATATAGTTTTTTTATATAAAAGTATTTAAAATAATAATATAATTAATATAATTTAGTTTTAATAAAATATATATTAATTTTATATAAACTAATATTAAAAAATAAATGTTTTTATTTGTAAACAATAAAAATTATATTTTTATTTTTTTATATAATAATATTTTTAATATTATTAAAGTATATATTTATTTTATTAGCATTTTTTAATAAAAATAAAAATAAAGTTGAAATATTTAAAATATAGTATATAGTAATACTTAGTATATTTTTTATTTATATAGTATTTATAAATATAATAGTATTATTTGTATTAAACTTAATATATATATTTTTAAAGCTTTAATTTATTTTTGTACAAAAGTTCAGCTTTAAATAAACTTTTAGTTATGTTTTTTTTACTATAAAATAATTAAAAGCTTTTATATTTTATAGTTTTTTTTAATACTTTATATAATATTAAAAGCTAAAAATAAACTAGTTAGCTAATATAGTTTTATTATATAACTAAATATTTTCGCTAGTTATATAATAAAAGTAAATATTATTAAAAACTGTATTGTTTTTTTAGCAGATTTAATATTAATGTTAGATTTTTTTTAATTTAAGTTTAAATAACTTTTAATTGTTCTTAAATATTAAAAAAACTTGTTTAAAATAAATAATTTGTTATAAATCATTTTATATAAATTGAAATATTAGTTTTTAGTATAAAAATGTTTTTATAAAATATAATTAGTAAATTAACAACTTTTTTTATTATATATAAAGCACTTTTTTTTTATATAGTTAATTTAGTTATATTTAATTTATAAACTTTTTTAATATTTATTAAATTTTTAATTTTTTATATAGTTAAAATTATATTTTTTGTTTATTAAATAAATATTTTATAAAACAGCTACTTAATTATTGTTTAAAATATAAAAATATATATAAATATTAATAAAAAATGCTTTATAAGTTAGTTTTTAAAATACTAAAGTTGTTATTAATTTAAATACTTTATAACATGTTTATATAATAATTATATTTAGTTAAATTTTGCTTTAGTAACTAATATTTAAAGTTTGTTAAATTTTCGATAGTTTGTTAATTATTAGTTTTAATATTTTATATAAAATTTTTTTAAAATTTTTTTGTTTTATTTATATAAAAATAATAATAGTTCAATTAATTCAATATTAATTATAATTTATATTTATATTAAAATGTATATTTATTATATAATATATTTTGTACTAAGTTTTGTTTGGTTTAATATTATATATAAAAAAGTTTTTTGTATAACTTTTTAAAATATAAAAAAATATTGTATAATATTAATTGTTTAAAATATTTAGTTGTTTGTAAATGTTAATAAATAATCTTGCTTTATTATATAAAAAGTTGTACAATTTACTAAAATAGTTGCATTTTTTTTTTTAAATTTTTTAAAACACTGTATATTTTTTTAATAAAATAATTCTATTTTATATAATTTTTATAAAAAATAAGTCTAAATAAATATTTAAAAATACTAAATTTAAAATTATATAATAATTTAAATATAAAATAAAAGTAACTAAAAAAATATAATAAACGAAATATTTATAAATAAATAAAAAGTTGAATTAATAGCTTATTTGAAATATTAATAACTTATATTATTTATATAGCTATTTTTTAATAATAAGTTATATAATTAGTTATAAAACTTAAAAATAAACATTTTATAAAACTTTTTTTGTTTATACGATTTTTAGTTAAACTAAAAATTATTTAGCAAAAAATATTTAATAAACAGCAAAAAAAAAAGTTGCTGTTTTAAAAGTATATATTATTAGCGTTTTAATTTTTGTAAAAAATAATTGTATAAAAGTTTTAAACTATGTTTATAAAATTAACAGTTTTTTTAAATATTTAAGTTGCTATAAGCTATAATAGCTTTGTAAAATTTTAGCTAGTTATATTATTTTACTTTTGTTTATATAATCTTTTATTTTTATAAAAATAATTTTTTTTATTTTTAAAATGTTAACTAAGTTGTAATATAATATACAACTTATTTAATTAAATTAATATTATATCTAACTTTTAAAATCTTTTTTATATATTTTTAAAAAATTTTAACTAGTATATTTTAAGTGTTTATATTTTATTATTTAGTATATAAAATAAATAAAAAAGTGTTGTTTTATAGTAGTAAAAATATTAATAAGTTTATTTTAATATTTTGCAGTAATATATTTTTATATAGTTATAATATTAGTACTGAAATATTTAGCAAGTTTATTATATAAAAAGTTATAAATATAAATAACTTTTTGCTTAGTTTTTTATTAAAGCTATTAAAACATTATTATATTTAGAAATTGTTGTTATAGCTTGTATATATAATAGAGTTGTTTAAGTAAAAAATACAAACTATTTGTTTACTTTTATATATATGTTTTTTATTAAATAAAAAGAAATATGTTTATACAATTAAATATAAATAATAAAAATTTTTTAAGTAGTAATATTGTTTGCTATTGCTTTTTTTATATAAAAACATTTTTTATTAAATTAAAAAAAATATATTTATATAATAAAAAACTTAATCTTTTTTTATATATAATAATATATGCGTTTTTTACTAAATAAAAAAAAGTATGTATATATAAAAATAAACTTAAAGTACAATATAAAAGTGAATATTTTTTACTAAATTAAAAAAAGTGCATTTATATAATTAAAATTTAAAAGTTATTTTAATTAGCTTTCGTTTTTAAATTTTGCTAATTTGTAATATATTGCTGTTAAATAAAAAAAGCTAATATAACTACTGATTAATATTAATTAAGCTTTATATAATCAATTATATACAATAGAGCTAAAACAAAATATAATATTATAATTATATAATACTATTGTTGTTTTTATATTTAAAAAAAAATCTTTGTATATATAACGTATATACAAAAGTTATATAAGCTCGCTAGCGGCTTGCTAGCGTTACATGTAACAAAGTATAGCTAATTATTTAGTAAACAGGTAGCAGGTTATACGAAAAAAATTTAAATACATACTAACTGTAACTAACACTGCTATTCCAACATTTTTAAACAATTAATATTTTTAAAAAAAAACAAAAATAATATTATAATATTAAATATATAATAAGTTATTATATTTAATATGTTTTTTATTTATATAGTACTAATTATAATAATTATATAGTTGCTACTAAAACAAATATATATTATTTTTAATGTTTAATTTACTTTTATATAAAAATATATTTAAAAATAAACTTTTAATTATGTTTTTTTTACTATTAAATAATTTAAAATGTTTATATTTTATAGTTTATTTTAATATTTTATATAATATTAATTATTTAATATAAACTAGTTAAACAAAATAATAATACTTTAGTTTTAAATGTTTTTATTTATTATATAATATATAAATATATTATTTATAAAAAACTAAGTTAATTAATTTTTTTATTTTTTGTTAATATTTTAGTTACTTTTATTTAACTTTAGTTTAATATACTTTTTATATTTTATAAAATATATTAAAAACTAATTAAACATTAATATATAATTAAAAATTGTTTTATATAAATTAAAATATATACTTTTAATATAAGCTTTTTTTTAAAATATATAATTAATTAATTAATAATTTAGTTTTTTATATATAAAGCATTTTTTATTAATATAAAAGCTTTAAATAAATTGCTTTTTTAGTTATATAAAGTTTTATTAAGTATTAAATAAACTTAAAAATTTTTATATATTTTTAAGTTAAAAACTTTTTATATAATTGTTTTAATAATATTTTCAGTTAATAAAATATATATTGTTTATTTTTTATATAAAATGTTTTGATTTATTTTTATTTATTATTTAAAAACAAACTTATAAATTAATAAAAAAACTTTTATATATAAGTTTTTAAAGTTTTAAAACTATTATTAACTTTAATATACTTTAATATATTTATATAATAGTTATACTAAGCTAAATTTTACTTTAATAGTTTATATTAAAAATTTGCTATATTTTTGTAAGTTTTATAATTATAATATTAAATATATTATAAACAAAAAAGTCGAAGTTTTTTTTTTTAATTTATATAAAAATAATATTAGTTTAATTAATTTAGTACTAGCTATAATTTATATTTATATTAAAATAAATATTTATTGTATAATAAATTTTGTTTTATGTTTTTTTTGATTTAATATTGTATATATAAAAGTTTTTTATACAACTTTTTAATATTATTGAAAAAACAGTATAATACTGGTTTTTTGTTATTTTAAGTTGTTAGTATGTATTAATAAATAGTTGTACTTTGTTATACAATAAATTATATAGCTTGCTAAAATAATTTTTTTTTTTTCTATGTTTTTTAAAAAATAATGTACTTTTTTAATAAAATTATTCTGTTTTATATATTTTAAGTTAAAAATAACTCAAAAAATATATTTAATATTATTAAATTAAATGTTATATAAATATAAAACTATTATTTAAAAATATATAAAAAGTAATATATTATAAAATATTTATAAATTAATTAAAAGTTTAGTTTATAACTAATAGTTGTTATATATTAGTATATAACGTTAAAAATATATTTATATTTAATAATTAATTATATAAACAGTACATTGTTTTTTTTTATAAATGTTTAAAAATATATATTTAAAATTAGTTTTAATTATATTAGTTTTAATTAAAATATATTTATATTATTTGTAGTTATATAAAGTTATTAATTTAAAATAAATAAATTAAATATTTATATAAAAAATAATAAAATCGATTAAATAGTTAAAAAAAAAGCTTGTTTATTATTATTAAATAAATATTAGCTTTATATAATTTATATAAATTTTACTTGTTGTTTTGTTTTATTGCTACTATTATATTATATGTTTTTATATTTTAAAATATTTAATATTTTTTATTAAACTAGTTTGTTTATTTAATTTTATGTTTTATATATTTAATGTTTAAAGTTTTTAATATATAACTTTTGTAACAATTAACTAGTTAAGTTTAAATATTTATATTTAGTAATATAATAAGCTATTTAAATATTAAATATAATTAATATTATTATTATAATATTAAGTTTTTAGTTTTATAATTAAATATTAATATACTTTTATATATAATGTTTTAAAAGTCTATAGTTAAAAGTGATTTTATTATATCAATTATTGTTGTTGTATATAATAAAAAGTTTTTTTTTATTATACAACTGTTTTAATACTATTGTAATTAAAAATATAAAAAAAAAAAATAAAAAAGTTTTGTTATTTAATTATTATATAATAAATAGTTTAATATAATTATATATTATTATTTTTAATATTACTTTTTATATTTAAAACTTTATAATATTATAAAATATATTTTAATATAATAATTAAATTTGATTTTTTATTTTAAACTTTGTTATATAAAAATTATTTAATTTATATAAAATAAAAACTTTAAAATATAATATAAAAACTTATTAAACTTAATAAAACTTTAAACTAGTTTTATTGTTACTTTTGTTAATTTATAATATATTTTATAACTATTAATTAATATTAAATAAGCTTTATATATATAATAATATATATAAATTATATATAAACAAAATATAAAACTAGTTGTACTATATTTATATTAATAATTAATTTTAAAAAAAGTGCTTTTATATAGCTAGAAATTTTATTGTAAATAAAATCTCTGCTAGCATATGAAATAAATATTTGCTTATATAACTATATATTTATTTGTATAACTGTAGTACAAATACTGCAACATATAAATTATAATATATAATTATAACTAATATTAATATTTTAATAGCTTTAGCTATTATTGTTAAAATTTTACTATTAAAAACTTTTTTTTGCTTTTTTTTATTTGCTTTTTTAATTAATATTTATATAAAATATAAATTGTAAAACTTTTATATTTTGTTTTATTAAATATTTTTAAAAAAATATAAATACTTTTGAATCGATTTTTTTAGCTATAGTAAATTTTTCAGCCAACTGTTTTTATTTTTTAAAAATATTGCACTATATTATATATATATAAAATACTATACTATATTATATATAAATAAAACATATTGCAATATATTATATATAAATAAAACATATTATATTATATTATATATAAATATAACATATTACATTATATTATATATAAATAAAATATATTACAATATATTATATATAAATAAATATAAAATAATATACTATAGTATATATAAATAAAAAACATTGTACTATTTTTTATATACAAAAGTATAAAACAATATATTATATTATATATAAGCAAAATATTACATAGTATATAATGCAAATTTTTATTTTATACAAATATATAATAATATGCTATATTATATATAAACTATTAGTTTGTATATATTTTTTAACTTTTTAAATATAAAATATACTGTATTAATTGCTTTATATTATATAATAAAATAATTATTGTATTAAAAAATATATATTGTTTTATATTATATATTAATTAAATTAATTTATAATATTATATAAATGTTTTAATTTAATAATTATATAATATATTAAATATAGCTTATTTAATTTATTAGTTTTATTAATTTAAATTATATATTATATAATATTTTAAAATATTAAAAAATTAATAAATATTATTAAATTGTTAATTATAGCTAGTTTTAAATAATAACTTTGTTATATAATAGTTATATATATTAATAATTAATTATTGTTTAATTTAATAAGTTTTATATAATAAATTAATAAATTGTTATATATTAAACTATTTATTAAATAAATAATTATTATATAAAAAAAAACATTATTAAATATTAGTTATAACTAAATTATATTTATTATATAAAAAAACAGTATATAAAAAATATACTAAAGTATTTATTATGTTTTATAACAAACATTTATTTTATTATACTAAAAGCAAACAATAAATATATAACAAATAATATTAAAATAATAAACAAAGTATTTATTACAAAGTAAAAAACTTGTATATAATCAAGTTTGCTATTATAAACTTAATCTTTTTTTTCTTTTTTTTTTTAGTTTAATATTTTTTTTTAAATATATAATATTTTTATATATGCTATATTAGTTGTTCTTTTTTAGCTTTTATAATATTAAACAAATAAAAAATTAACAGTATTAAAACAGACTTAATTTATATAACAGAAAATTTTAAATATAAAAACTTAAAAAGCTATTTTTGTTATTTATATATTTATATATATATATATATATATATATATATATAAATATATATATAAAATAATATTTATTAAAGTTTTTAATTAAATTGTTTTTATAATAACAATTTAGCAATATTAATAAATTAAAACTAAAAATTCAAAATATTAAAATAATTTATAGTTTTTTAAATAAATAAAATAAATAAAAAGTTATATAATATAATATAAAAAATAAAAATTATTTATATAATTATAACTTAAATAAAATATAAATTAAAAAATTTTTGAAATTATAAAATCAACTATAATATAAAAAATAAATATTTTTTTAACTAAATTATATAGTTTAAATAAATAAAAAAAGCTGATTTTAATAATATAAATAGTTATATAAAATAAACTAAAAACTACTTTTAATATTAAAATAAAATAAAATTTTTGAAAATATTAATATATATTAACTTATAAATAAGTTTAATACTTTAAATTTTTAAGTTAATAAACTAAAACTTATATAAAAAAAATAAAAAAAAAAAATAAAAATAATAGTATAAATAGTTAAAAAGATTTTTAAAAAATTGTATTATATATATTAAAATTAAAAAAAAAAAAAAAAAAAATAAATCGAATTTGCAAACAAATTAAATAAATAAAATCAGCAAATCGTAATAGTTAAAATAATATGTTATTTTAACATTTATTAAAATAAAATTTAAATAAAATTATTAATAGTTTTGTTTTAATTAGTTTTAATAAAGTTAAAAACTAATTTGTTTAAATTAAATTATTTAAAAAAACAAAAAACTAACTTTATAAGTTTTAAAAATAAACAAAAATAAAAAGTAATAATAAAATTAGCAGAAAATATAAAATAAAACTATATAAAAAATATATAAAAAAGTTTAATTTTTAAAACTTAAATTTAAAAAAAAGATTTAATAAAAAAATTTAGTGGACTTGTTAATAAATATTATAGTAAATTATATATAATTTTTAATAGTAATTAAATATAAAAAAACTAATATATATAAAAAAAAAAAAAAAAAATAAACTAAAAAATATAAAAAATAAAATAAAAAAAATATAAAAATAATAAATATATTTAATATTTTTAATATAAAATATATAATAAATAATATATTGTTTAATATTTTATAAAAGTATTAAAAAATATATTAATTTTAAAATAAGTTTAAAATATAAAAAGTACTATAATAACTATAACTATAAAAATATTATTAAATTAAAAAAAAAAAAAAGTTATTTTTGTTTTAATTAAATTAAAAAAAAATAAGTTGAAAAATTTTTTAATACTTTATAAAAGTACTAAAAAATATGCTAGTTTTAAAAAAAATTTAACACTTTATTAAAATGTTAAAAAATATACTAGTTTTAAAAAAAATTTAATTTATTATAATAAATTATAAATATAAAAAAAACTATAAATATAAAAAAAACAACTTTTGAATTTTTTAGCACTTTATAAAAGTGCTAAAAAATATACTAGTTTTAAAACAGGTTTAAGGTATAAAAAGCACTATTATAACTATAACTATAAAAATACTATTAAAATAATATATTTTATTTTTTAGTTTTGCAGTTATAATATATTTGTTTATTTAATTTAAAAATAAAATATTTAAATATATTAAATATTTTATTTTTTAACTATATAATTATAATATATTTATTTTTATAATTAAAAAACAAAATATTTAAATATATTAAATATTTTATTTTTAATTTTGTTTTTAATATATTATAGCAAAATAAAATATAACAAAAAATAATTTATTGTTATAACTATAATAAATTTATTATAACAATTATTTAAAGCAGTAAATCTTTTTTATTTTTAAATTTATATATATAGTTGAAATTTTAAATAATAAAATAAACTATAAACAAGTTTTATTTAATTATATATTAAAATTAACTAATATAATCAATAAAAAAAACAGTATAGTTATTTTTTTTTGTTTTTTTAAAAATATAATTAATATTATTATTATTAATATTTATAATTAGTTTATAAATTTTTTAAACTTTTATTGTAACAAAAAGCAGTATTAATTACTTTTTTTTATTAAAACTGCTATTTTTATTAAATATATTATTTTTATTATTTCTATTATTTTTGCTGTTTTTATTGTTTTAACTATTATTATTTTTATTATAATTATTAACTTATTAAAAAGTTTTATATTTTTGCTTTTTTTTTTTTTTTAAATATAAAGTTTAATTGTTTTTAAAATATAATATTTTTTTATTATTTAAATTTAAAGCTAAAATATTAAACTTTTTTTAAATTTTAAAATTAAATATAATAAAATCTTTTTTATTTTAAATATAGTTTTATTTTATTTTTTTTATAAATTTTTTATTTATAAAATCTTTAAACATTATATATAAATATTTTTAATAACATTTAAACTAAAAATTATATATAGCTTATTTAATATTATTTAAAATAATTTATATTATAATAAACTTTATATTAAAAATATTATTACTAAAAAAAATCTAGTTTTTATTAAAGTTTATAATTTTTAAACTTATATTTTAATATAAAAAAACTTATTAATAAATAGCATTTATTATAATGTAGTAAAAATTAAAACTTTAATTATATTATTTCGTAATTATTTAAAAAAATATAAACAAAAATATTTATTAGCAATAGTTGCTTTTAATATAAGCTTAAACAAATTTAAATTTAAATAATAAAACATTAATATTATTTAATTCTTTAAAAAAAAGCTTATAAAAAAATCATATAAATAAATATTTAATATTATTTATATTAATATATAAAACAATATTAAATAAATTATAAAAATTTAGTATATTTTTATATAGTTTTAATTTATTATAATAAAACAATAAATATAAAATTTTTAATAATTTTAAAAACTTTAAATAAAAATATTTTAATATATTATAAAAATAATTTATTAACAACATTATTAAATAAAACAAAATAATATTATATTAAATATAAATAATTATTTAATATATAATATTTTAAAAATTTTTAGCTATATAAATTTTATTAATAATTAATAAACTAAAATAATATTATTTTAAAATAAAAATAATATTCATTTTATTTTTTTTTTTTAATTTTGTTTATTTTTTAAAACTTTTTTTTGTTAAAATTTACTTTATTAAATTTATTTTAAGCTTAAATTTAATAAAATTATTATTATTAAATAAACTGAATTTTTTTTATTTTAATTAAATAAAGTTTTTAATAAATTATAAAGTTTTTATAATATAACAATTAAAAAAAATCTATATAAATGTTATAATAACTATTTAGTTAATTTAAAAGTAATTAATATAAACAAATTTAATAAAAATATTAAAAATAAAATATTTATAAATATAAATAAAATATTTTATTTTTAAAAAAAATTATTTATTTTATAATCTTTTTTATTAATAGTTGTTATTATTTTTTTTAAATTTTATTAGTTTAAAATTTAACTTTTTTTTATATAGTTATATTTAATTTTGCTTTTTTTATATATAAAAAAAATATTAAATATATTTTTAAAAAACTTTTATAAATATTAAAAAGTTTAAATTATTATAAAAAATATAATAA
>MU378560.1:0-15105 GCA_022495175.1 Hypoxylon argillaceum | reverse complement strand
TTAAAAGTTTTATTTTTTATAAATTTAATTTTATAATTTATTTTTAATTTATAAAATAATAAAATATTAAAGTTTATTTTATTAAATATATATAACAAATTATAATATTTATAAAAAATTATTTATAAAACTTTTTATTAAAAGTTTTTTTTTTTTTAATAAAAAAAGCTTTTTTTTTATTTTTAATAAATTTATTAATTTTATAAAATATAATAATTTATATTTATTTTATAAAATTGTTTTAAAAAATTAATATATTAAAAACAATTATATTAAAATTAGTTATTTTTATAAATAATTTAATTTTATATTATTTTAATTTGTTTTTTTATATTTTATAAAAGTTTATATTGTTTATTTTTTAATATAATATGTTATACAAGGCTTACGAAAAAAACAAAGCTCTAAGCAAATGAAGCTATATTGTACGAAAAATCTACAGATAAAAAAAAAAAAAAGAAAGTTAAAAATTCTTCTGCAAAAAAATTGCCTATATATATATACAAAGCGGTCTAAAGCAGCAATAAATAAGTCACTTATTTAACTATGTAGTAAAGCCACCCATTTATTTAAATAACTAGTAGTTTTAGTATTAACTAACCTATAACTATTTCCCCCTTAAAAAAAAAAAAATAGCTCGTTTGCAAATTATAAAATTTAAATATGCAAGCTTTAACTAAATACTTTTTAACGAAAAAAAAGATCGCTTTAAATATTTATTATATTGTTAATCGCTAAGTTCTTTTTTTATTAAGTTATAGTATAGCTTTTTTATATACAATATTATTAAGTTTTAGCAGTAATATGTTTTAAGCATATTTTTTACATATTTTTTTTTTTTTTTGTATAGCTAGTAAGTTGTTATTAATATAAAAACTTTTAACAATATTGTTTTATGTTACTTGTAGCTATTAGTTCAACTTTAAAAAAAGTTTTACTGTGTTTAAATTGTTATTATAGAAGTTTTTTAGCAGCATAGAGCTATTTTTAAAGTTTTTAGTATAATATTATTTATTATTAGCATTTTATTTTTTTTAATCAATTTAGTACTATAATTTTTAGTAGTATAGTTATACTATATATATTTTTTTTACTTTAAATTTTTTTTCGCTTTTAAGTTTAAATATTTTATTTTTAAAATTATCAGCTTTTTAACTTATTAATAAATTATTAAAATACTTTTATAAACAGTTAATGTAATATTAGTTCGTTATTTGTTATAACAATAAAATTTATAATATAAATATATTATTATTTTTTTTTAATATTTTGTATATTTATTATGTTATAAAATAATTAAGCTTGTTTAAAAGCTTATTAATAATTTAAAACTGTTGTTTTTTTAATATAAACATATAATCGTTTATATCGAAGTTAAAGTTTTAACGCTTTTTGTTAATTTGTTTAGTTATGCAGTTTTAAACATGTTTTAAACTTTTTTTAGTAGAGTTAACAAACTGTACGATTTTTTATGTTTTATTTTATACGTTTGTTTATAGTGTTTTTTTAGCTATTAGTAAGTTTTTTAGTTTTTTTTTAGCTATACAGTTTTTTTAGTTAAAATAAAACAGTATAAAAAACTTTATTTCAATTTTATAAAATAACAATTTTATTAACTTGTAAAACAGTAAAACTTATATATAATTTATTACAAAAATTTGTTTAAATTAGTTGTTTTAATAATAGTTAACATAAAATCGAAGTTGCTAGTTTAAATATTTATTTATAATTTTAGCTTGTTTTATAATTTTATAATAACTTATAAACATTAAAATATATTTAATTTTTATAATTTTATATAGCTTATTTATAAATATAAATACAAATTGAAATTTTTTATTAAATGTTATTATAATTAATACTTTAAAGATTTTAAAAAAACCTTTGTAATATATTTACGCAGCATTTTTTGCAGTTATTTTTATAGTATAAAGTATAATTTATGCTTTTTTTTTTAACCAGTTTATTATAACTAGCACGTTATTAAAACTATGCTTGTTTTTAAACATTTGTTTAAAATTGATAACTAAATGTTTTTATATATAATTTAAAATAAAAAATAGTATAAGTTTACTAAACGTTTTGTTATATAGAATTTTTATAAAACAATATTTTATATAGTTAAAAACATATATATTACAATTATTTCTGAAATTAAATTACTAATAACATTTTATAAAAAGTTTACATATTTTTTTTTTTTTTAAATATGTTATAAATATTTTATTATGTACTTTTTAAATAAATCCGATATAAAAATATAAAAAGTTAAAAATTATAAGCTTTTTATTAAAAGTAATTAAACTGTTAATTATTTGTTAAAGATTGTTTTTGTTAAACATAGTTTTTTTGCAGTATATTTTTATATTTAAATTTTTTTTGTTTTTTTTAAATACTTTTGCAATTAATTGAAAATTTGACAAAACTTTTATATTTTTTTGTAGTTTTATAATAAATAGCTTAATTTAGTTAGCTATTTATATAAGTATATTATACGTTAAACTATTTATTAGTTAAAAAATCGTTAGATATTTTTGCGTTTTTTTTTTTTTTTTTTATATAACAAAGTTTTTATATTTTTTTGTTAATACGTTAACTAATACGTTTTTTTTTTTAAAGCAGTATATAATATAGAAGTTATATTTTATAAATAGTTCAATTTATTTTGCTTGTTGTAAGTTCAAGTGTTATTTTTGAAAAAAGTGTTTCAAAGTTTAATAGTTAGATATTATTAAAAATAGCTTAAATTGTCCACTGATCAATTTAGGTCGTTACTTTTTAAAAGCTAATAATACTACAAACATTTTTTTATTAAAAATCCTATAATTCAGTTCAACATTTTATAAAATTTTTGAATAATAAATAACTGGGTATTAATTGTTGTTGTACTTTTGAAGTAATATACTAGTTGTTATACTATTAAAAGCGTTTGTTTTAATTTTTATAAACAAGCTGTACTTGTAGTATTATAGTATCAGATAAAACGTTAGTGCTTTTTTTAGCTGCATAAAAACTTGGTTGCATTTTTTAGTTTATAAAAAAGTTACGTTTTTTTTAGTTAGTTGCGTTATAAAAATAGCAATTTTATTATACTTTTTAATAAACTTTTTATAAAAATTGCAAAATTTTAAAAAGAATTGTATTTTTTTTACAATAGTAAAAGCTTTTTAATTTTTTACTACATTTATTTTAGCTAAGTTAATTTAAATGCTATTTGTGTTAACAATATATTTTAGAAACTTAGTTTTTATAACGTAGAATTTAAACTTTTTTAAATTTATTTAAAGCTTTATAGCATGCAGTTGCTATAACACCAGTTATATATACTTTTTATAATTTTTTATATTGTTTAAATAAATAAGAATATTGTTTATATATATATTGTAAAAATTGTTTAAATAATTAAACAGTATATTGTTAATATATTTTTAAAATATAACAAATTTATTAATTAAACCGAACAAAAATATTTTGTATTTAAAAAATTTATAACATATATAAAAAGTTGTTAAATCTTTTTGTTTAAGCTTTATATATATTTGATTAAATGTTTATTTTATGTTTAATTTAGTAAATATATTAGCTTTAAATAGTTGTAATAATATTTTTTCAATCAAAAGTAAAAAGTATTTATTTTTTTTTGTTAGTTTATTAAATTTGCAGTAGTTTATATAAAACTTCAATTTTTTGCTAAGCTTTTTTACAAATAACACTAATAATATATAAAAAGTATTACTAAATTTAATGAATTTTTTATACAAATTATTAACTAAATATTTACAAACTGCTTTTAGTTTATTTAAGAATATTTTATATAAAAAACTATATTAAAAGTTATTAAAAGCTTTGTTTTTTATAAACTTGATTTTATAGTTTATTTTTAATTTATAAAATAATAAAGTGTTAAAATCGACTTTGCTAAATATATACAACAAGTTATAATACTTTTAAAAAATTACTTATAAAACTTTTTTTTGAAAGTTTTTTTTTTTTTTGTTAAAAAAGTCTTTTTTTTTGTTTTTAATAAGCTTATTAATTTTATAAAAAGTAATAATTCGTATTTGTTATATAAAATTGTTTCAAAAAATTAGCATGTTAAAAACAACTGTACTAAAATTAGCTATTTTTATAAATAGCTTAGCTTTATACTATTTCAGTTTATTTTTTTGCATTTTATAAAGCTTTATATTGTTTATTTTTTATTATAATACAATTTTTTTGTTTTTTTTTTAAACTTTTTTCTTTTTTGTTTTTGTTAAAAAATAAAAATCATTGTTTAAATTATATTGCATTTTGTTTATACTTTTTTTAATAAAGTTTAGTCATTTAATAATAAAAATTTAAAATGCTATTTAACTTTTTTTAACATTTTTTTATTATTGTAAACGCTTTTATTTTTTTTTAACAAATTTTACATTCTGTTGATTTGTATTTGTTTAATATTTTAAACTTTTAAGTTATATTTTTGCTTAATTTATACTTAAATTTCAATTAAAATATTAGTTAGAAAAATAACTAAATAGAAATACTATTTAATATTTATAACAGTTAGAAAATATATTATACTTTTAAAACCAAAGTTTTTTAATAATAATTTTGTAAACTTATAAAAGTATTATTACTAAAAGTATGTTTTTAAAGTTTTTTTTTTATATTTGTAAAAATATTAATAAAGCAGTTTTAATATTTTATCTTTTTTTTCTGTTATAGTTAAATATTAGTTGCAAATAAAATTAAGTAATAAAAAAAAAGTTTAATATTTTTACAATTTTTTTAGCAAATAATACATTTATATTTATATATATGCTTGCTTTTATATTTTTAAAAAAGTTTTTAATAATTAACAAAAGTCCATTGCTATTTATAATATATATATATAGTAAAAGCTATTTTTTTAAATATTTATTTATTAAGTTTAGTTTATTATTTATAAGATTTTTTTGCAATATTTTCTTTAAACAAAAGTTTAATTTGTTCAAAGTTATTTTTTTAGCATTTTCAACTCTTTAGTTTTTTTTATAGTAATATTTTCTAAAGCTTTCGCTTTGTTATAAAAACTAATAAATATAGCTACGATAATTTATAAATGTGCTTTTTTTTTAGCATTGTTTAAAAAATAGTTTTTTAATATATGTTTTTTTTGCTAGTAATTAAAACATTTGCTTTTTTTAGCTAGCTTTAACAGTTCAGAACTATTTAAAAAGTTATAGCTTTTTGTAACTAAAGTTTTATTAGTATCATTATTTGTTTTAACATTGCTATTTTTGTTATTTTTAGTTTTGCTTAAAGTATTACTAATATTACTGCAGATATTGCATAAAGTTAACTTGTTTGCGCTATTAAAAAAGATCAATTAGTTAATTTTATACTTAATGTTGCATTTTTTGTTATTTATATATATTTAATAAACTAATTAAATATAAAACTTGACATATTAATTAAACAAAACATTGTTATTAAAATATACAGAAAAAATACTTAATAGCTTGCTAAATAGTTTGTTTTTAAAATGTTTTTTTTACTTTTTTTTTTTTAATTTAGTTTTTTTAGCTAATTAAACAAAATCTGTTTTAAAATTAAAAAAAATAACAAAAGTATAATTATTAAAATCAAAAAACTTCTACTTTAATTTAAACTTTTTATTTGTATTAATATTTTTATAACTTTTTTTTAAATAGTTAAAAAAAGCTTTAACAGTAGTTAGTTAATTAAAATAACTTTTAATTAAATAAAAAAATAAATGTTTAACAACTTTGCTATTAATATAAGCTTTAATATTAGTTATTTTTGTAGCATTATTAGTAAACCAATTTTTATTAACAATTAATTAGCTTTTTATAGCATACAGTTATATTTTAAATTTAATGTCGTTTTTATTTTTGTTATTATAAAAAACAAGTATTAATATTTTAACAAACTTGCAAGTTTTACTGTTTATACAAATTAATTTTAAAATACTGTTTTTACAAAACAAAAAGTTTACAACATGTTGATTAATTTTATTTAGTAAGCTTTAGATATAGTTGCGTTTAATGTTTGCTGTTTTTAGCTTTTAAAATAAGTAACTAATAGTTTATTTAAAATAAAAGTTATTAAAGTTTTTTTTTTTGTTGTTTTTTATTATATAGTTTAGTTGTTTTTTTTTATTAACTGTAATTTTGCTAAACTTTTTAGCTTAGTTAACAAAAGTTTTTATATATTAAATAAATAGTACAGCTAAATTATATAAATCTTTAGCTTGTTGTTAATATGTTATTATTATTAAAAACTTAGTTTTTATTTCTTAAAATAACGCGTTAAAATATTTAATCAAGTTAACAAAAGTTTTTTTGTTAATTAGTTTATTAAATCTAAGCCAAGTTTTTTTTTTTAATATAGTAATAAAAATAAAAAAAAATGCAATTTTATTAAGCTTATATAATTTAGCAGTATATTTTTTTAACAAATAGTTAGTTTTTTAATAAAAGTTTTTTTAGTTAAAAGCATAATATTTATATACAAAAAAAAAGTTTTAAATTTAGTTATAAAAACTTTTTATTAAAAAAGCTAAAGTAATTAGTTTATTGTTGTTTTTAGCTTTTATAGTAACTAAAACATTCTAGCTAAGTTTTTTAAAGTATATTTAAGTATTAATTTTTATATAAAAAGTTGAAAAAAGCTGCTTGTTATTTATAATTGCAAATAGTTGCAATTTATTAAAAGTTAAATTAACTTGTTTTTTAGTTTGTTGTTTAAAAGCAGCGCGCTTTTTAAGTATTAGTGCTATAATAGCGACTTATTATAATTTAGTTTTTTTTTAAAAAATATTTAAAAGCAGTTTTTATGTTTTATAATTTATAAATAATCTATAAATTATTATACAAAGCTTACAAAAAAAACAAAGCTTTAAATAAATAAAGCTATATTATACAAAAAATCTATAGATAAAAAGAAAAAAAAGAAAATTAGAAATTCTTCTGCGAAAAAATTGCTTATATATATATGCAGAGCAGTTTAAAGCAGCAATAAATAGGTCACTTATCTAACCGTATAGTAAAGCTACCTATCTATTTAAGCAACTAGCAGTCTTAGTACTAACCGACTTATAACTTAATATAATTTTTTAATTTTTTTTTTAAACTTTTTTTTTTTTATTTTTATTAAAATAAAAAAGTTATTATTTAAATTATACTATATTTTAGCTATATTTTTTTTAATAAAGTTTAATTTTTTAATAATAAAAATTTAAAATATTATTTAATTTTTTTTAATATTTTTTTATTGTTATAAATATTTCTGTTTTTTTTTAATAAATTTTATATTTTATTAATTTATATTTTTTTAATATTTTAAACTTTTAAGTTATATTTTTATTTAATTTATATTTAAGTTTTAATTAAAATATTAGTTAAAAAAATAATTAAACAAAAATATTATTTAATATTTTTAACAATTAAAAAATATATTATATTTTTAAAACTAAAACTTTTTAATAATAATTTTATAAATTTGCAAAAATATTACTATTAAAAAAATATTTTTAAAATTTTTTTTTTATATTTATAAAAATATTAACAAAGTAGTTTTAATACTTTATTTTTTTTTGCTGTTATATTTAAATATAAATTATAAATAAAATTAAATAATTAAAAAAAAATTTAATGTTTTTACAATTTTTTTAATAAATAATATATTTATACTTATATATATATTTGCTTTTATATTTTTAAAAAATTTTTTAATAATTAATAAAAGTTTATTGCTATTTATAATATATATATATAATAAAAAATATTTTTTTAAATACTTATTTATTAAATTTAATTTATTATTTATAAAAATTTTTTATAATATTTTTTTAAGCAGAAGTTTAATCTATTTAAAGCTATTTTTTTAATATTTTTATTTTTTTAATATTTTTTATAATAACATTATTTAAAATTTTCGCTTTATTATAAAAATTAACAAAAATAACTATAATAATTTATAAATATGTTTTTTTTTTAATACTATTTAAAAAATAATTTTTTAATATATGTTTTTTTTATTAATAATTAAAACATTTGTTTTTTTTAATTAACTTTAATAGTTTAAAGCTATTTAAAATGTTATAATTTTTAATAGTTAAAGTTTTATTAATATTATTATTTGTTTTAATATTGTTGTTTTTATTGTTTTTAGTTTTATTTAAAACATTACTAATATTGTTATAAATATTATATAAAATTAACTTATTTATACTATTAAAAAGAATTAACTAATTAGTTTTATATTTAATATTGTATTTTTTATTATTTATATATATTTAATAAATTAATTAAATATAAAGTTTAATATATTAATTAAATAAAACATTATTATTAAAATATATAAAAAAAATATTTAGTAATTTATTAAATAGTTTATTTTTAAAATGTTTTTTTTTACTTTTTTTTTTTAACTTAGTTTTTTTTATTAATTAAACAAAATTGATTTTAAAGTTAAAAAAAGTAGCAAAAATATAGTTATTAAAATCGAAAAATTTTTATTTTAACTTAAATTTTTTACTTATATTTATATTTTTATAATTTTTTTTTAAATAATTAAAAAAAACTTTAACAATAATTAATTAATTAAAATAACTTTTAATTAAATAAAAAAGTAAATATTTAATAACTTTGCTACTAAAATAAATTTTAATATTAATTATTTTTACAGTATTATTAATAAACTAATTTTTATTAACAATTAATTAGCTTTTTATAATATATAATTATATTTTAAACTTAATATTGTTTTTATTTTTATTATTATAAAAAATAAATATAAATATTTTAATAAATTTACAAGTTTTGCTGTTTATACAAGCTAATTTTAAAATATTACTTTTATAAAATAAAAAGTTTATAATATATTAATTAGTTTTATTTAACAAGTTTTAAATATAGTTATATTTAATATTTGCTGTTTTTAGTTTTTAAAATAAATAGTCGATTGTTTATTTAAAGCAAAAATTAAAAGCAGCTTTTTTTTTATTGTTTTTTATTAAACGATCTAGTTATTTTTTTTTAATAATTGTAATTTTGCTAAACTTTTTAATTTAATCAACAAAAATTTTTATATATTAAATAAATAATATAACTAAATTATATAAGTTTTTAATTTATTATTAATAAGCTATTATTATTAAAAACTTAACTTTTATTTTTTAAAATAAAGCATTAAAATATTTAATTAAGTTAACAAAAGTATTTTTATCGATTAATTTATTAAATTTAAACTAAGTTTTTTTTTTTAACGCTATAATAAAAATAAAAAAAAAGCAATTTTATTAAATTTATATAATTTAACAGTATATTTTTTTAATAAATAGTTAGTTTTTTAAAAAAAGTTTTTTTAATCAAAAGTATAATATTTATATATAAATAAAAAGTTTTAAACTTAGTTGTAAAAACTTCTTATTAAAAAAGCTAAAATAATTAATTTATTTTTGCTTTTAGTTTTTATAATAATTAAAACATTTTAATTAAATTTTTTAAAATATATTTAAATATTAGTTTTTATTTAAAAAGTAAAAAATAGTTGCTTGTTATTTATAATTGCAAAAAGTTACAACTTATTAAAAATTAAATTAATTTGTTTTTTAGCTTACTGTTTAAAAACAATACGCTTTTTAAATGTTAATGCTATAATAACAGTTTATTATAATTTAGTTCTTTTTTTTAAAAAAATATTTAAAAGCAGTTTTTATACTTTATAATTTATAAATAATTTGTAAATTATTATACAAAGTTTATAAAAAAAACAAAGCTTTAAACAAATAAAGCTATATTATACAAAAAATCTATAAATAAAAAAAAAAAAAAAAAGTTAGAAATTTTTTTGCAAAAAAATTGCCTATATGTATATACAAAACAGTTTTAAGTAGCAGTAAGTAAATCATTTATTTAGCCGTGTAGTAGAGCTATTTATTTATCTAAGTAATTAATACTAATATTAACTAACCATAACTTTAATTAAACAAAAAAATAATAAATTATTATATTATAATAAAAAAGTATATAATTTTAACAATATAAATTAATTAATTATAAATTAAAATATTAATTAAAAACATTATATAAACTATTTATAAATAAACTAGTTGTATATATAATGTATTAATTATTATATAATTATATAATAATAAATATATAACAAAATAATAAAGCAGAACTAAAAGCTAAAACAAACTTTTAATAAAACATGCAAACAATTTAATAATAATAAACTTTAAAAATAAAAAACAATATAATAATTTTATAATTATATATATAAATAAAAATAAATAAATAATAAAATAATAAAGCATTAAATATAAACAATAAATTAAAATATATAAAATTAGCTTTTATTAAATAAATAATAATTAAATTAATAACTATATTAAATAACTAGCAAATAAATTAATAAATAAAACTATTAACAAATAAAACTATTAATAAATCAATAAAACTAAATTAATAAATATAACTATAAATTTTTAAAAGTTTTTATAATAAAATAAAATTATATATTATATTAAAAATTTAATTTTATAAATAGCTTTAATAAATAAAAAATTATTAACTAATTAATTATTAGTTATATATTATTGTTAATATTATTATTTAAAACTTTAACTTTATAATATTTTAAATTATATTTATTTAATTTTATATATTTTTTATATTATATATATAAAATATTAAAATTAAAAATATTTTAACAATTAAACAAAAGTTTAATATATTAATTAAATTAATAAATAAAGCACTATATAAAAATAACATTAGCTTTTTTAGTTTTAATTTTTAATTTAATAATATAAATAACTTAATATAATTAGCTATAAAACTACAAGCAAAAAATGCTATTTAATATTATATACTAAAACTAAAACACTATATATTTTATATTTTACTTAATATTTATAACATAGCAAACAATATAATTGTTAATAAATTTAATTGTTATATAAAAAAACTATAATATAAGTGTTTAATAAATATTTAATATATATTTGTTATTATATATATTTATTACAAAATAATATTATTTGTTAATTATAGTGTATTATATTATACAAAGTAAATAAATAATATAATATTATTATTTAAAACTAGTTTTGTTAATTTTACTGTTATTTTAAAAAAAACAACTTTATTAAATTAATACTATATTTAAATAGCTAATAGTATTAATATTAATATTTTAATATAATAAAATAAAAAAAAGTAAATAAAATATTTATATATTAAAAAATTTAAATAAATAGTAAATAATTAATATATAATATTTATAATATTTAAATTTATATTATTAAATAAACCAGCATTAATAATTATATTAACTTAAATAATAAAGTAAAATATATAAAAGTTTAAAATATAAGCTAGTTTTTTATTTATAAGCTTATAATAAATAAAATTAGTTGTTTTTATAAAACAAATAATATTTAGTTAAAACTTTTACTGCTTATATTTTTATATTATAAATTATATAAAATAGTTAAAATTTTGCTACAATTATTTATTAATATTAATATTTTTTATAATTAATTAATATTAAACTGTTTATTTAATAATATTAACAAAACATTGTTTATAATATTAAAAAACTATTAATAATATAAAACTATATATTTTTATAATTATTAAAAATCTATTAATAATATAAAAGCGGTGCTTTTTTATAAATATAAGTTATTATTATAATTTAGCAAATTTTTCAATAATATATTAAATAAACTAAGTAATATATATAAATATAAAATCAATAACAATAAAAATTTAATGTTTTAGTGTTAAATAATTAAATAACTAAATTTAAATTAATATAAATTTATATAAAAAAAAAGCAGTAAATATTTAAAATAAAATAAAAAAACTTGCAATAGTTTTTTTGATTTATTTGTAATAATAAATAGTTTTATAACTAATATTAAATATATTAATTTATAAAAAGTTATAAAAGTGATAAAAATTTAGCTATATATTAAAAGTTTATAAATAATAGTAATAAAAAGCAGTTTTTTTACTATTTAACTGTTTTATTACTTATTTTTTTTAAAAATTTAATTTTATAAAACTTATTTATAAAACTTATATTACTATTTAATTTATAAAGTTTATAAAGTTTATTTATAAAATTTATAAAATTTGTGTTTTTTATACTTTTTTAAATATACTTTTTTAAATATATTTATTTTTATTATTAATTATATAATATATTTATATTATTTAATTTATATTATTTATATTATTTATATTATTTATATTATTTATTTTTAACTTTTTAAATTTATAAAACTTATTTATAACTTTTACTTTTTTTAAACTTTTTATTTAATTTAATTTGTTTTATTTTATTAAATTTACACTATATATATTTTTAAATTAAAAAAATTTAATATATAAAGCATTTTTTTATTACTATTTTCAAACTTTTTATTGTTAATACTTTTTAAGTTATTTATATTAGTTTAAATTGTTTAAATAGCTTTTTTATAATGTTGTACTAGTTAAGCTTTTTTTTTTATATTTATTTTAACTTTAACTATTTAAACTATAATAATTTTATTAATAGTTTTAAAGTTTAAACAATATAAGAATATATAATTTATAAATTAATATATGTTATTTTTTTTAAATATATAATTTATTTTATATATTTTTTATAAAACTAACTTTTATAAGTTTAATTATTTATAATGTTGCAAAAATATATATATTTATTATAGTTATATAATTAAAGCTTTAAAATTTAAAATAAGCTTTTATAGCTATAAAATTTAATTATTTAAATATATTTTATATATTTTATTAACATTAATAAATAACTTTTAATATTAATAAATTATTAAGTAATAGTTTATAATTTTTTATTATAACTGTTTTATTAATTTTATTTTTTATTTAAAGCTTTTTTTTTAATTTTTGCTATTTATTTATATATACAAATTAATTTATTTTTTTTAGCTTTAATTTTTAGTTTTTTACTTTTAATTAATTTATTTTATTAACTTTTATAATTTACTACTTGCAATTATATATTATTAGTAGTTAATAGTTTATATTTTTTTATAACTTTAGTTTTTTTTTTATTTTTTTTTAACTTATTATATAATTATAAAAACGCTTTGTTTTAATTTTTTTTTTTTTTTATTAATTATTAACTTTATTAATATATAAATAAGTTTTTGTAGCACTTTTAAAATAAATAAAATAAAAAAAAGCTAGTTATTTTTATATATTTTTAAACGTTATTTAATATTTATATGTTTTTTTAGTAACAATATATTTATTAGCAACATTATAATATTATTTTTTTAAATTATTTTTTTTATTAATTAACTTTTTTTTAAATTGTTTTAATAAAAAAATTTAAAAAATTATAACATTATTATTATTACTTTTTTTTTATTTATATTATTTTGTTTTATTAATATATAATTTTATATATATTTTTTTTTTAAATTAAATATTTAAAATAATTGATTATTTAAAAGTTTTTTTATGTATTAATTTTAATATAGCTAAAAAGTTATTTTTTATATAATTAATAGCTTTATTTTATATAGCTAAAAATATTTTATTGTTTAAATAAGCTTTATATATTTAAAAAATTTTTATATCGAATAGTTTAAATTTATAAAATATATAATATAGCAGCAAAAAAATAATTATTAAAACTGTTTTAGTTTTTTTTTTTAAACTAATATATTTTATAGCTTTTATTAATATTAAACAATAAAAGCTTTTTTTAGTTATAATTAATTAATTTAATATAATAATCAAAATAATTAAATTAATTTAAAGCAATTAAGTTGTTAATTTGTTTATTTTTTAAAAAGTAAATTAACGTTATATTGTTTAAGTTATTACTATTGATTTTTTTAAATATTTATATAGCTAAAATTATTATTTAGTTAAATATTATATTTTTATTAATTAAAACTAGTTTAATAATAATATTATATATTTAAAAGTTTAAATTAATATATTATAAATATTTTATTTTATAATAAATTTATATTATAATATTGTTTATATAGTTTAAACAAATTTTTATTTTATTTATATTAAATAAATATTTTAATATTATTTTGTTAGTTTTATAACAAATTTGCAAAGTTTTATATTATATTTTAAAGTTAACATAGTTATTAAATAACTTTATTTGTAATAACTGCAGCTTTTTTTTTATTTGTTTAAATATATTACAATTTTTAACTAAAAATTAACAAATTTATTAATATTATATTTAATAAACTTTTTGTTAATTAAAACAGTTAATTTTTAATATTTTGTTAATTATATATTATAAGTAATAAAAGTTTATATAAGTGCTTTAAAAAATAAATCGCTATATAGTATTATGTTAAGTTATTTTTAATAAATTATTTAAAATTTTATTATAACTGTTGTTATATTAACAAAAATAATAACTTTTATAGCAGCTCTTTTGTTTTTATAGTATAATATATTAAAAGTTTATATAGCTGTTTTTATTTTTTTAAAATAGTTTTTTTAATATATTTTTGCTGCTAGCAGTATTTTTGTTTTAATAAAGTTAGAGTTATTAAAAAGTTGTATATTTTAAACGTTATATATAACTTGTTAATTAAACTATAAGTTTATTAATATAACTATTAATAAGTATATATAAGTATTTTTTAAAATAAATAAAATAATTAAAAGTTATTTTATAATATAATATTAAATATAGCTAATTAATTAAAAAAATTGAAAAAGCAATTAAAATTATATAATTTATATATAAAATTGTTATAAAAAATAAATCAATATTTTTTGTAATAATATTATTTAATAAATTAATATTTTAATTAAAATTTATATTTAAAAATAATATTTATTTTTTAATAGCAATTTTATTTATTTATAAATTTTATATTTTAAAAACTATTTATTAACTAAAATATTAATTTAAAATTTAAATATAAAAGTTATATTATTTAAATTAAAAATGCAATTATTTAATAAAGTTTAAATTAATTTTTATATAAATAAACACTTTATTATTTATATTAATATATTTTATATTGTTATATTTTAATAGTTTTAAAAATAAAATCGTTTTTATATTTATTTTTTATTTTATTTTTAT
>MU378559.1:0-15122 GCA_022495175.1 Hypoxylon argillaceum | reverse complement strand
TTATAAAAGTTTTTTAAAAATATATTTAACATTTTTTTTATATATAAAAAAAACAAAACTAAATATAACTATATAAAAAAAAGTTAAGTTTTAAATTAATAAAATTTAAAAAAAATAATAACAACTATTAATAAAAAAGATTATAAAATAAGCAATTTTTTTTAAAAACAAAATATTTTGTTTATATTTATAAATATTTCATTTTTAATACTTTTATTAAATTTGTTTATATTAACTATTTTTAAACTAGCTAAATAATTATTATAACATTTATATAAACTTTTTTTAATTATTATATTATAAAAACTTTATAACTTATTAAAAATTTTATTTAGTTAAAACAAAAAAAATTTAGTTTATTTAATAATAATAATTTTATTGAATTTAAGTTTAAAGCAAATTTAATAAAGCAAATTTTAACAAAAAAAAGTTTTAAAAAATAAACGAAATTAAAAAAAAAAAATAAAATCGATATTATTTTTATTTTAAAATAGTACTACTTTAACTTATTAATTATTAATAAAGTTTATATAGCTAAAAACTTTTAAAATATTACATATTAAATAGTTGTTTTTATTTAATACAACATTATTTTGTTTTATTTAATAACGTTATTAATAAATTACTTTTATAACATATTAAAATATTTTTGTTTAAAGTTTTTAAAGCTATTAAAAACTTTATTTTTACTGTTTTGTTATAATAAATTAAAACTATATAAAAATATATTAAACTTTTATAATTTGTTTAATACTGTTTTATATATTAATATAAACAGTATTAAACATTTATTTATACAACTTTTTTGCAAACTTTTTTTTAAAAAACTAAACAATATTAATGTTTTATTATTTAAACTTAAACTTGTTTAAGCTTATATTAAAAGCAACTATTACTAATAAACACTTTTGTTTACATTTTTTTAAATAATTATAAAATAGTATAACTAAAGCTTTAATTTTTACTATATTATAATAAGTGCTATTTATTAACAAGTTTTTTTATGTTAAAATATAAGCATAAAAATTGTAAACTTTAATAAAAACTAGATTTTATTTAATAATAATATTTTTAATACAAAATTTATTATAATATAAATTGTTTTAAATAATATTAAACAAGCTATATATAATTTTTAATTTAAATGTTATTAAAAATGTTTATATACAATGTTTGAAAATTTTACAAATAAAAAATCTATAAAAAAAAAAAAATAAAACTACATTTAAAATAAAAAAAATTTTGTTACATTTAATTTTAAAGTTTAAAAAAAGTTTAATATTTTAGCTTTAAATTTAAATAATAAAAAAACATTATATTTTAAAAATAACTAAGCTTTATACTTAAAAAAAAAAAAAAAATAAAAATATAAAGCTTTTTTATTAATTAATAGTTGTAATAAAAACAACAATAACTAAAACAACAAAAATAGCAAAAACAGTAAAAACAGCAAAAATAATACATTTAACAAAAATAGCAGTTTTAATAAAAAAAAGCAACTAATACTGCTTTTTGTTACAATAAAAGTTTAAAAAATCTATAAATTAATTATAAATATTAATAACAATAATATTAATTATATTTTTAAAAAAACAAAAAAAAATTATTACGTTATTTTTTTTATTAATTGTATTAGTTAATTTTAATATATAATTAAACAAAGCCCGTTTATAACTTATTTTGTTATTTAAATTTTTAATTATATATATAAGCTTAAAAATAAAAAAAGTTTGCTGCTTTAAACAGTTGTTATAATAAATTTGCTATAATTATAGCAATAAGTTGTTTTTTGTTATACTTTATTTTACTACAATATATTAAAAAAAAAATTAAAAACAAAATATTTAGCATATTTAAATATTCTGTTTTTTAACTAAAAAAGCAAACATATTATAATTATATAATTAAAAAATAAAATATTTAATATATTTAAATATTTTATTTTTAAATTAAGTAAGCAAATATATATGCTATAGCAGCAAAACTAAAAAACAGAATATATTATTTAGCTATATATTTCATTTTTTAGTAAAAGTTTTTTTTAGTTTTAACATTTAATATATAAACTACTTTGTTTATTTAATAATATTAACTATTTAATAACAAAAAATTATATATTTTATTCAATTTATTTGATTTAAATATTTTTATAATTACGTTTTATTATATAACTAAAAAACGAGTTAATATTATGTTTATATTTAACGATTTTATATTAACTATAAATATTTTAATTTGTAGCATATATATTATAAAAATAAGCATTAATTTATATTTTTATTGTTATTACAACTTTGTTTTTTTAATTTTATAAAATATAAACAATTTAAACTAAATTTTAAACAAATTTGTTAAAATTAAACAAAAATATTTTATAAACTAAATAATTGTTATTATATTTAATACTATATTTAAACAGTACGAAACAATTATATAACAAAAGTTCTTTTATTAACTTGTTACAAAAAGTAAAATCAACAAAAAAATTTACAAAAAAATAAACATTTTAATTATATATAAAATTATTTGTTGTTTTTATAACTAGCTTATTATTTACTACGTTTTAAAAACTTTTGCTTTTTTAATTTTTATTAATAAATAATATATAGTTAAAATTATTAACATATTATTTTTTATAACTCGCTTTATATTTAATAATTTAATAAATTATTACTATTTAAATAATTATAATAAACTCGACTTTATTACAAGTGTTATATAATTTGTTGCTAATTTTAACAACTTTAATTTTATGTTGTTTATTATAATTTTAAAGCTAGCTTTTTTAATAAATTGTTTTAAATAAAACTTAAACAACTTTAAGTTCAAAAAAATATTAAAAGAAATTTTTATTACTATTTAAAAAACTAAAACTAAGTTTAAAAAAAATGTAAACTTTAAAAAAAAAAAAATCGAAAAAATAAAACTAGTACAAAAAAAAGCAAACGCTAAAATCGAAAAAGCTAGAAAAAAAGCTAAAACAAAAGCAAAAAAAGCTAAAAAAAAAGCGGAAATAAAAGTAAAAAAAAAAGCTATTAAAAAAGCTAAAAAAAAAATTAAACAAGTAGTTACAGCTAAAAAAAAAAAAACAAAAGCTTAAATAATTTGTTTTATTTATAAATAAAAGTTCAATAAAAGTTAAATTAAAAATAGCGTTATTTTAACTAAAATAGTTTTTAATTTTTAATAAAAAATAAATCCAAATAATTATATAATATATTGTTATGTTTTTAATGTAATTAAGCTTTAATTATATATATTAAAAAATATATAAACATATTTAAAACATATAATATATTAACTAATAACTATATCTAAATAAAAAAAAACAACTTTATAAAATATATAGCAACTTGTTTTTTTATAAAAACTTTTATTTATTTAATAAAACATTTACAAGTTTATAAAAACTTAATTAATATATAAAAGCTAAATTTTAGTATAAAAACTTATTTAAATTTAATTATACAATTATATTTTTTTAAAAAATAAAAAAAAAGCAAGTTTTAATATATAACTAGTTAAAATAGTTTAAAATATAACTTTTAAACATTTTATTATTACTATTTACTAAAAATTTATACTTTTTTATTAAAAACTTATTTCTTTTGTTATAAAAACTTATTTAAATTTAACTATATAATTATACTTTTTTAAAAAATAAAAAAAAAGCAAGTTTTAATATATAGTTAATTAAAGCAGTTTAAAATATAACTTTTAAACATTTTACTATTACTATTTATTAAAAATTTATTTTTTTTTATTAAAAACTTATTTTTTTTATTATAAAAACTTATTTAAATTTAGTTATATAATTATACTTTTTTAAAAAATAAAAAAAAAGCAAGTTTTAGTATATAGTTAATTAAAACAGTTTAAAATATAACTTTTAAACATTCTACTATTATTATTTGCTAAAAATTTATATTTTTTTATTAAAAACTTATTTTTTTTGTTATAAAAAAATATTTCAATAAATTATGTTATATTTTTTAATATTAACAAAAAAAATTAAACTAATATATTAAGCTTTTATTTAACTTTAATAACTTTTTCAATTTTAAATGTTTTAATATATACTATATATTTATTAGAGCTAAAAAATAATACAGTATTAGTAAGTTGCTATATTTTATATAGTATACTTTTTAAAAATAGATTTTTTATTGTAACACTTTTTTTAAAACTTTTTTTAAATTAATTATTTAAAATATTTTAAATACTTCAAACGTTGTATATAGCTATATTACAAAAAAATATATATTTATTAAATATTATAGTTTTTTTGCTTAATTAGCATTTATTTTGTTAATTTTTTAAGCTAATTATTTTAATACTTATTTCAACTTTTTTTTTAGTTTTTTTTTAAACTAATATGTTTAAAATATTTTTTACTAAAAAAACAAATTTAACTTTGTTTTTAAATAAACATTTGATTTTAAACTTATATAAAATAAAATTATTAAAATTAATATATAAATATAGCTTATATTTGTTTTATTTTTTTTTTATTTTATTTTTATTAGTTTGTTATTTGTAATATTATATAATATTTTACTATTAAAATCGCAACTTTAGATTTTATTTTATATTTGTATTATTTATATTAATTTATATTTATTACTAGTTTTTTTTGTACTAGTGCTTTTATATAGCTTTAAAGCAGCAAATATTATTGCTTAAAAGTTTGTTTACTTTTTTAACACATTTATTATTATAACAATTTAGCATTTCAAGTTATACAATATATTATAAATTAATTAAACTTAAAATAAATTTTTTTTTAAGTTACATTTTATATACAAGTATTTAGTTTAGTTGTAAGTATTAATTTTTTAGTTATATGTTATATTTTAATAAATAGCAAACATAGCTTTTAAAAAGTTATTAAACTTACTATTTAAAAGTAAAACAGCGGATTATAAAATAAACAGCGCTTAAAACTATTAAGCTTTTACAACTAATAATAATTTTTTAAATATAGCTTTGTTTATACTGGTTTTTAATACAACATTTTTAATAAATATTAAAATAGCTAAAATTAATAAAACTAACAAAATAAAAAAAAAGCAATTGAAAAAAAAAACAAATAAAATTACTATTGTATATATATTTTTACTTGAAGTATTAAATAAAAAAAATAAAAATAACAATAAAACAATATTTAAAGCAAATATGTTTTTTATAAAGCTAGAAATTTTGCTAAAACATTTTAATAAAAATGTTTTAGTTTTTAATTTAAACGTTAATTTTATAAATATTAATATTTTAACAAAATGTTTCAATTTAATATTAAGTTTAAAACTAGTTGTTAATATATAAAATATAACTACTGTAAACAATGTATTAATAGTTTTGTTTTTTTACGATTTTAGCTAGTTTGTTAATATATTTAAGCTTAAAATTAAAACAACGCAAAAAGAAAAAAACATATTTTTTATACTAAAAGATATTTTTATAATAAATTTTATTACATTTTTTGTTAAAGTATTTTATAAGCAAAAAAAAAACGATATAAAAAAGCTTGCAACTAAAAAAGCTAAAACAAAAAATACAAATAAAATTACAACAAACTTGTTAATAATAGCTAGCAATATTAATGTTTTAACAAAGTTGTATTAAAATATAATATTTTAAAAATTACAACTAATTTTTAAAATATTAAGCTAATATAAATTATATTTTAAATATATTACATTTTGTATTTTTTTTTATATATATAAATATACTTTTTATTATTTATTTAAAAAATAGAATATTTGTATTACTTTTTTAGCTTTTTTTACAACTTTTTTTTTTATTTTTTTTACTATTTTTTTATAACTACTTTTTTTATTTTTTTTACAACTTTTTTACAACTATTTTTTTTATTTTTTTTACAACTTTTTTACAGCTGCTTTTTTTATTTTTTTTACAACTTTTATACAATTATTTCTTTTATTTTTTTTATAACTTTTATACAACTATTTTTTTTATTTTTTTTATAACTTTTTTTTAAAAGCTGCGCTTTTTACTACTTATTTTGGCTTTTTTGTTTTAACGCTTCTTTTTTACATATTCTGTTTTTAAGCTTTAACGCTTCTTTTTTATATATTTCGTTTTTAAACTTTACTTTTTTGCTTTAATTATACAAGTTTTTTATATATTTATTAATATATCGTTTATTACAAATAAAAAAACTTTTAAAAAAAAATACAGCAAAAAACGTTAAAATTTTGTTGCTTAAAAAATATAATATTATTTAAATAAACAAAGTAACTACAATAGATAAAACTTTTGTAATATTATTAAAAAAAGAAGTTTTAACACTTTTAATTAGTTTTATAAATTTAAAAAAATAATTATTTATAAAGCGCTATTAAATTATATTAATAAAAATAATAACAATAAAGCAAGCTTTACAAAAAAAACTGCTTATATTTTTAGTGTTTTTTGTTTTTTAATTAATTAAAAAAGCAATTTAAATGTTAAAGCAGTATATATATATTTTGCTACTATAAAACATTATAAATGTTATTTTTATACAAATAATAAATAATTTAAACTAAAAAATAAACATAATACTTTTAAAAAATAAAATATTTAAACTTATAAATATTTTATTTTTTAAAGCTTTATTTGTAATTAAATGTTTTATTAATATATTAGTAGCTACTAATTTTTTAAAGCTAATATATAGATTCTTTTATAATAAAGCTTTAGCAAAGTTTATTAAAGTTAAAAAATAGCTTATTTATATTTTTTAAGTTAAAACAGTTTTTATAACTATTATATTTTTTATAAATGTTAAAAATAATATGCTTGTTTAAAAACTAAAAGTAAATACTGTTTTTATTAATACTAAAAATTTAACTTTTTAGTATATAATAACGTTAATTATAACATTTTATATATTTATAAAAACAAACTTTTAATAATTTAATAAAACAAATTATAAAACATTACTTTATAATTTAATTTAAGTTTTTAAACATTTAATAAAAAACTAAAACTAAGTACTATATATTTATTTAATGTTTATTTGCTTTTAAACTGTTAATATAAAGTACACTTTTTTTAAAATAAACTTTTTATTTTAAAAAAGCATTAATATAAAACTAAAATATAAATTAACTTTATTAAGTATAAAAGTGTATTAAAAGATTTAAAATATATAAAATTTAGCTTTGTTATAAATACAAATAGTTATAAACATGCCTAAGTTTTTTAATATAAATATTGAAAACTATAAATTAGTATATAAAAAGTATAAAAAAAACTCTAATTTTTATAAAAAGTTTATAAAAGCAATAATTTTTGTATTATATATTTTAAGCTTAATTATAACATTGTTATTAAGCAATATTATTTAGTAAATATTAAATTTAACAAATAAAAAAGTTGCTAGTTTTAAACTAATATTTGCAAATTAAATTAATGTTAATTTAAAAAAAAACTTTAAACTAAAAACAAATAATACTGCTATAAATAAAACTTAAATACTAAATTTTGTAAATATAATATATTATTTTAAAAAAGTACAAACTGCATTTTTTATTATATATTGCTTAAATTTTAAACTTAATAAAGCTAATTTATATAAATATTTATAATAGTTAGTTAATATTTTATAAAAATATTTTAATATAACAACTAGTATAAGCAGCAAAATATTGCTTTTTTATAACTATATTATAATATAGATTATATTTGTTACAAATATAAATATTAAACTGCTTAAACTATTAAAATTATAAAAATTTAATAGTAAAATTGTTAAGTTTAAAAGTTTATTTATTAAAGCTATAATAGCTAAAAAACTATTTTATAAATATAACAATATTAGTATTTCATTTTTTTTTAATATTTTTTATATTAACAAATATATTTAGCTGCTAGTTTTTTGTTATAACTATTTATATTTTTTATTTAATTAATTTATTATATTAAACAAACTTTTATATATTTTATTTACTAATAATAAACTAAAAAAAAAAGTTATATATTATGTTGTAATAACGCTTTTTTTTTTTATTTAATAGTAAATAACATTTTATATATAGTTTTAACTTTTAAAAAACAAAATATTTGTAAGTTATAAATATTTTGTTTTTTAGCTTTTAAAAAACAAAATATCTATAAATTGTAAATATTTTTTTTTTTAGCTTTTAAAAAACGAAATATTTGCTAGTTATATATATTTCGTTTTTTAGTTTTTTTTTTTTTCTGCTTTTTTTTTTTGTTTATAGTGCACTAATTTTTATTTATAAAACATATAGCTTGTATACTTAATATAACTAGTTTATTTATTTATAATATCTATTTTAATACTTGTTAAAAAAACATTGATATATATATATTAGATTTTAGTTAATTTTATATTACTACTAAAATTATTATTGTAAATATTGCTTATTTTAGCTAATTTTTATTAAAAAAAAAAACTTCATACTGTTACAGCATTTTTTTTAGTTTTTTAGTTTTTTTAAATTTGCTATTTTATATTATGCTTAGCTTTAACAGCTAAACTTTAAATTTTAAAATTTACTAAGATTTTTTTATTATTACTAGTATTTTAAACAACGTTAATTGTAGTTATGCAATTTAGTTATACTATAAAAATATGTTATAAAGTTATAACATTTTTTTTGCTCGTTTAAAGTTTGCTACTAAAATAAAAAACGCTTTAAATATAACAGTAAATTTATATTTTTAGTTTATATAAAATATTTTTTTAAGCAGTTATTACTATTATATAGTTATTAATGCTAACTTTGTATTAAATTACTTTTTATATATTAATATAGTACTAAATAATAAATCTATTAAACAAAAAAATTTTGATTAAATGTTATATATTAACTTATTATTGTTTATAATATATATTAATTATAAAAAGTTCAACATTTTTAACACAAAATTATATAGCTAATAAATATTTGTTTAACTAATAAATTAGTTAAAATTTGTTAAATTGCTACTATTTTTTTTAGCGGTTTAAATTTAGCTTAATAAAAAAATCATACTTAGCTAAACTTTTAAAAAATAGTTAACAAACAAAAATTTAAGCAAATATAATAAAAGTTAATTAAAAGCTTTAAATAAAATATTTTTAAAACAGTATAATTTTATATACAAAAAAAGCAGCTATTATAAAACTAACAAAAGCTATATTATTAACTTAAACAAAAATTCAATAAATAACAAACTATAATCAAAACTTTAAATATATAATATAAACAATTTAACAAATAATAAAAAAAATGCTAAAAAAAATATTAAAAAAGATTTTGTACTGCTAAAAAAATATAGCTAAATTATTAAACTAAGTATAAATTTAATAAATATTAAAAAAGATTTTGCAGTATTAGCAAAATATAACTAAATTACTAAACTAAACATAAATTCAATAAATATTGAAAAAAATCCCGTAATATTAACAAAAAATAGTTAAATTATTAAACTAAACATAGCATTTATAAAATTAAATAAAAATTCTGCAGTATTAATAATATATAATTAAATCATTAAGCTAAACATAAAACTTATAAATATAAATAAAAATTCTATTTAATTAATAATATATAATTATATTATTAAATTAAACATACAACTAATAAAAATAAATAAAAATTTTATACTGCTAGCAATATATAATTAAACTACTAAAAGCAGCGTATAATAAATAAAAGTAAATAAATATATTATAAACTATACAATATTAACAGATTTTTTAAAAAATAACTTTTAAACAAAACAAGCGCTTTTAACTAACGTTTCAGTTGTTTTATTAAAAGCTTAAAAACAAGCGCTTTTAGCTAATGTTCTGCCTGTTTTATTAAAAGCTTTAGTTTTAAAAAAAAGTGCTAAAAAAAAGCACTTTTTTAAAAACAGTACTTTTAAAACAGTTTTTACAAAAGTACCAACTAAAAAAAAAAAAAAGTTATAGTTAATAAAATTAGTTAAATTTAAATTTTTATAGCTAAATTAGTTAATAATAAAAATCAAAACAGTTAAATATTATAAATTTGAACATTTATTTAAAAACTAGTTTAAAAAATAAAATATATAAAATCAATTATATATTTTATTTTATAAAAACTTATATAACTATATAAAAAAAAAAAGTTAATTATTTAAAGTTAGTTTAAAAAATAAAATATTTAAATTAATTATATATTTTGTTTTTTAAAAGCTTATTTAATTAGCTAATACAAAAAAATTAGTTTTTAAAAGCTAGCTATATTTTATAACTTTTTTTAAAGTTTAAATAATACAACTAGTATATTAAATTAAAACAATATTATAAATAAAAACAAATTTATATTTGATTTTTTTTTTATTATAAGTTTTAAAAAAGTTTATTTATTTTAAAAGTAAATAATTACTAGTATTATTAATATTATTAATATAATTACTATTATTAGTATAGTTAACATTGTTAATAATTAATATAAAATTAACGCTACTTTTATTTTTTATGTTATATTGTTTAACATGTTTTTTTTACTTAGTAAGTTTTAACAAAAGCTTTTTTTACTTTTTTACAAAATTTATAACTATATTAAAGCTATATTTATTATTTATATTTATAGCATATATTAGTTAGTTTGTAATTGTATTTAATAAGTTGAATTATACAAACATGTTAATAAGCAAAAACAGCAGCTCTGCAACATAAAAATATACGCTAAAACAGTAATACAATTAACTTTTGTATAAAACAAAATAAACTGTTAAAAACGCAAAAAACTATTTAAAACATATATAAAAGTTATTGTTGCAACTTTTTATTATTAAATATTTCAATAAAACAGTAAAATTAGTATACTTTTTAAATTTGCATAGTATTATTTATTAAATAATATAACATTAATATATTATAAAATATATATTAAATATTTATAGCTTAAGCTAGCTTTTAATTAACAATAAATAAATAGCTACTATAAACAAAAACACTTAGTTTAAAAAAGTTAATATATTATAATTTAAATAATTTTTTATACAACAAATTAAAAAGCTAAAGCAATAGTAAAAAATGTTAAAAAAATCAAATCGTTAATTATTATTACGTTTTAACAATTGTAAATACAAAAACTTTATATATTTAAAGTTAAACATAATAAAAATATAAGTTTTAATATAAGCTTTATAATAATTAGTTTAATTATTTTATAATATATAGTAAAAGTTTTAATAATTAAATATAACATTTTAAACAGTTTAAACTTTAATATATTAACAAACAAAAGTTTTAGCTTTTTAAGCTGCAATTTTAGTTTAGCTATTTAATATTAACTATATATACAATAACTAAAAATAATATTTATATTTATTAAATTTATTATTAGCTGCGTTTATTTTAAGCTGCTACTACTGCACTAAAATAAATAGCAGCAACATACTACTATTAAATAACATATTGTTTTTTTTAAACAAAGCAGTAACTTCTTTTTTTTTTAGTGCTAAAAATATTTTAATATAAAATTTATATAAATCAAAAAGTATAAAAACATAAAAGTAACTGCTGTTAAAGTTTAATAAGTTTTTATATAAAGTAGTTTTAACAGCAGTATTAAAAAAGTTTAATTGTTTAAATAACTTTTTGTAAGCTTTAAAAAAGTCGAAGTTATATATATAAGTAATAGTTTGTAATACTAGTTTATATATTTTATTATATAACTTATACACTTTATTATATTGTTTAAGCGATATTACATATATTAATATTTATACTATATTTATTTGCAATATTGTTTTAAATAAAACATTAGTTTTAACAGCGTTTTATATAACACTTTATAAATACAGCTATTTATTGCTATAAAATAGTTTTAAAAACAGTAAATATATTTTGTTTAAAACAATATTGTTAAACTAAAACACATGCTATTAAAACATATTATTTAGCAACTACGCTATGCTATATTTGTATACGATATTTTTAATTTTAAGCTTATAGCATTATTACTTTCGCTTATTAAAAAAACAAATATTGAACTTTTGTTTTTATATTTAAAAGTATTAAAAAAGCATACTGCTAATATAAATAAACTAAAACAAACTTAAAAGTAGCTAATTAATATATAAATGCTTAATATACAACTTTGCTAAAAACTAATTAGTAAACAAGTTAACATTAAATAGAGCAAATATAGCAAGCTTTTTAATAAACTCAATAAAACAAGTAGTATATATTAGTACTAAAGTATTGAAATTTTTAATTAAAACAAAAAAGCAAAAATTATATTTTATATAGTTTGTTAAAACAAACAGTTAATATATTTATATAAATATAAACTATTAAAAGTTAACAGCTATAAAATATAACTATAAAATATAGCATTTGTAGCAAAAGCTATAATTAAATAACAGTACTTACAATAGTACAAAAAATAACAAAACATACAACTAGCTTTTGTAGTTTTAAAAAGTTTAAAAAATGCACTTTATATTTACAAGCTATTTAAAAGTAAATATACTAGCTTAAAAACAATAAAAAATTTATATAAAATCAAAACTTAACATAAACAGTTTAAACTATAGTATATTAAACAAAAACTAGTTTTTATTTAATGTTTAAAAGTACTGTTTATAAATATTATAAGCTTTAAACTAATATAACAAAAAAAGCTTTTTAGCAAGCTTTTTTACTATATTTAACAAACTTATATTTCAAAACAAGTTTTGCAAATATAAATATATTACAAACTTTTTAAATATATAATTAATTGTTTGTTTTATATAAGTTAAACATTTTAACTTATAAAACAACATAAATAATAAAGCTAAAACGTTAATTCAGTTTTTAAGCTTAACAATATATAATATATTATAAAACTTAAAATTTACTTAAGTTGTTTTAAAGTTTAATAAATTAAAGTTAATAGTTAACAAATATTTGTAGTAAAAGTTACATATTGCTTTTTTTGAAATATTACTTACAGTAACATTTTTTGTGTTATATTTTTGCAAAATAATAATTAAACTAACAAAATAACACAATTTATACTTGTTGTATAACTATTTTAAATATTTTTAAAACGTAGCAGTATATTTACATAGTATATAATATTACAAATAAATCTAATACTTTTATATATAAACTTAAACTTTAATCCACAGTATATTAGCTTTTACTTACACTTAAACAAACAACATAAAATATTAGTTTATAACAGTATATAAACAAAAATATTTAAACGCTAGTAATATACAATCGTTAACAAATAAAAACTATATATTAAAAAGCAAATAAACAATATATTGCTTAAAAACAAACAGCACGTTTAAAAAAAACAAATATACATAGTTAAATCTGCTAACATTATAAACACTAAGTTGTATATTATATATTATATAAAATATAACAAACTAAAAAGTACAATATAAGTTCTATAACAGTATAATATAAAAAAAAAAAATATAAAACAAATAAAATATATACTTTAAAAACATTTTTAAAAACTAAAACTAAATAATATAACTATCAATATTGTAACTTTTTTTAACTAAAAGTTATATTTACAATATAAAAAAAAAGTTTTTAATTAATTAAAACAAAAGTTTAAACTTGTTATAATTTAATAATAAATGTTAAAACAATATTTTCTAATAAGTTAACTTTTTTTAAAATACTGTTTTATTTGTTAAATTATTGTTTATTAAAATATTATTAAATATAACTAAATTATTATTAATAATATATTTAGTTAGCTAAAACAAAGTATAACTTTTGTAATACTTATTGTTATTTAATATAGTTGTTAGTACTACTTTTAATATATATTTAGTAAAAGTACAAAAAAAAAGTTTATAACTAAAATATTTAACAAGCTTAAAAAGTTAAAAAAAAAGCTTAAAAAATGAAATATTTGCAAAAATTAAATATTCCGTTTTTTAAAAGCTTTTAAATTACATAGTTTATTTTTTAAAAGCTTTTAAACAAATATTCCATTTTTTAAAAGCTTTTAAGTCAAATATTCCGTTTCTTAAAAGCTTTAAATCAAATAGTCCATTTTTTAAAAGCTTTTTAAAAATAGCAAACTATTTAGTTAATAAATAAAAAAAACAAAAAGTAAAACTAACTAAAAAATATACTACAGTTATACACTTTTTAATATATTACTATTATTTAATGTTAAACAAAGTTGTATTTTTGCTATAAAAAAGTAAAAAACTACTATTTTAGTTAATTATACAAAAAAACTAAATTAAAAGCTTTTTTTATTAATTAAACAATAAATAACAAGCTTTTTAAAACATTAGTACTTTTAATAAAATAGCTATTAACAATAATAGTTCAAAGTTTAAATATTGTTTTACTAGTTATTAAATAGTCAAGTTCAAAGTTAAACAAATTTAGCTCATTAAATACAGCGTTATTTAAATTTTCAACTGCAGCTCTATTATTATTTGCTAAAAAAGTAACAAAGCTCGTTTTACTTTAGTTATTATTATAAAAAAAGTTTAAAACTTTTAAACTATATTAAAAAACAGTATAATTTAAACTATTAAAAGCAGTACTTAATACATAATACAATTAAAAAAGTAAACGCTAGTTATTTTTTAGCGTTTTAATTACATTTATACTATTAAAAAAAAAAGTAATACAGCAGTAAAACAAAATATTAATTTAAAAGTTAATAAATTAAATAGTTAAATTGTTATAAGTTGCTATTAGAAATAATAAAAACTTATAGCTTTAAAATTTAATTGCATATTAATGCTGTAACTGTATTAAAAGTTCGATCAAAATAAAAAATAAAACAGTTAAATTAAAAAGTAAGCTAATTAAATCAAGTTATAAATTGTTTTAAATAAAGTGTTGTTTAAAAAACTGTATTAACAGCGAAATAAAAAAAAAGCAAAACTAGCTATTTAACTAAAAAGTTTTTTATAGCAGTACTTTTTACTTTTATACTTATACTTTGTTTCGTTTTTTTTAGCTATATTTAGCATTTAATAAAAGCATTATTTTTATAATTGTACTAACAATAAAATAGTATATAAAATATAAAACTAGTAATGTTGTTTTTGTAATATTATTAATAATAAAATAGTAATTAAAAGTATAAAATTAATAATGTTATATAATATTTATAGTAATAATTATAAAAAAAAAATAAAAAAATAAAATA
>MU378558.1:0-15165 GCA_022495175.1 Hypoxylon argillaceum | reverse complement strand
ATATTTTATTTTTTTATTTTTTTTTATAATTATTACTATAAATATTATATAACATTATTAATTTTATACTTTTAATTACTATTTTATTATTAACAATATTATAAAAATAATATTACTAGTTTTATATTTTATACACTATTTTATTATTAGCACAATTATAAAAATAATGCTTTTATTAAATATTAAATATAGTTAAAAAAAACAAAATAAAACATAAACACAAAAGCAAAAAGTATTATTACAAAAAGCTTTTTAACTAAATAGCTAGTTCTGCTTTTTTTTTATTTTACTATTAATATAGCTTTTTAAATAATATTTTATTTAAAACAATTTACAACTTAATTTAATTAGTTTACTTTTTAATTTAATTGCTTTATTTTTTATTTCGATTAAACTTTTAATACAGTTATAGCATTAATATACAACTAAATTTTAAAGCTATAAATCTTTATTACTTTTAATAACAATTTACAACAATTTAATTATTTAACTTATTAACTTTTAAATTAATATTCTGCTTTATTGCTGCACTATTTTTTTTTTTAATAATATAAATATAATTGAAATATTAAAAAATAACTAACGTTTACTTTTTTAATTGTACTATATATTAAACGCTGCTTTTAATAGTTTAAATTATACTGTTTTTTAATATAGTTTAAAAGTTTCAAACTTTTTTTATAATAATAATTAAAATAAAACAAGCTTTATTATTTCTTTAGTAAATAATAATAAAGCTATAGTTAAAAATTTAAATAGTATTATATTTAATAAATTAAATTTGTTTAATTTTAAACTTGATTATTTAATAATTAATAAAACAACATTTAAACTTTAAACTATTATTGTTAATAGCTATTTTACTAAAAGTACTAATGTTTTAAAAAGCTTATTGTTTACTACTTAATTAATAAAAAAAGCTTTTAATTTAGTTTTTTTGTATAATTAGCTAAAATAATAATTTTTTACTTTTTTATAACAAAAATATAACTTTATTTAATATTAAATAACAGTAATATATTAAAAAGTATATAACTGTAATATATTTTTTAGCCGATTTTACTTTTTGTTTTTTTTATTTATTGATTAAACAGTTTATTGTTTTTAAAAAATTTTCAAAAAATAAACTATTTAATTAAAAGCTTTTAAAAAACAAAATATTTAATTTAAAAGTTTTTAAAAAACAGAATATTTATTTAAAAGCTTTTAAAAAATAAACTATATAATTTAAAAGCTTTTAAAAAACAAAATATTTAATTTTTGCAAATATTTTATTTTTTAAGCTTTTTTTTTAACTTTTTAAATTTATTAAATATTTTAGTTATAAACTTTTTTTTTATACTTTTATTAAATATATATTAAAAGTAGCACTAACAACTATATTAAATAATAATAAATATTATAAAAGCTATACTTTATTTTAATTAGTTAAATATATTACTAATAATAATTTAGTTATATTTAATAATACTTTAATAAACAACAATTTAACAAATAAAATAGCATTTTAAAAAAAATTAACTTATTAAAAAATATTGTTTCAATATTTACTATTAAATTACAACAAGCTTAAACTTTTGTTTTAATTAATTAAAAACTTTTTTTTTACATTGTAAACACAACTTTTAGTTAAAAAAAGTTACAATATTAATAGTTATATTATTTAGCTTTAATTTTTAAAAACATTTTTAAAGTATATATTTTATTTATTTTATATTTTTTTTTTTTATACTATATTGTTATAAAATTTACACTATACTTTTTAGTTTATTATATTTTATACAACATATAATATATAACTTAATGTTTATAATATTAGTAAATTTAACTATATATATTTGTTTTTTTTAAATGTACTACTTATTTTTAAGTAATATATTGCTTACTTACTTTTTAATATATAGTTTTTATTTGTTAACAACTATATATTATTAGCGCTTAAATATTTTTGTTTATATATTGTTATAAACTAATATTTTATATTGTTTATTTAAGCGCAAGTAAAAGTTAACATATTGTAAACTAAAGTTTAAGCTTATATATAAAAACACTAGATTTATTTATAATATTATATATTATATAAATATACTGTTATATTTTAAAAGTATTTAAAATAGTTATATAATAAATATAAGTTATATTACTTTGTTAATTTAATTATTATTTTATAAAAATATAATATAAAAAATGTTATTGTAAGCAATATTTTAAAAAAAGCAATATATAACTTTTACTGCAAATATTTATTAACTATTAATTTTAATTTATTAAACTTTAAAACAATTTAAATAAATTTTAAGTTTTATAATATATTATATATTGTTAAATTTAAAAACTAAATTAACGTTTTAGCTTTATTACTTATATTATTTTATAAGTCAAAATATTTAATTTATATAAAACAAACAATTAACTATATATTTAAAAAGTTTATAGCGTACTTATATTTACAAAACTTGTTTTAAAATATAAGTTTGTTAAATATAGTAAAAAAACTTATTAAAAAGCTTTTTCTGCTATATTAGTTTAAAGCTTATAATATTTATAAACAGTACTTTTAAACATTAAATAAAAGCTAGTTTTTGTTTAATATGCTGCAGTTTAAACTATTTATATTAAACTTTAATTTTATATAAACTTTTTACTGTTTTTAAACTAGTATATTTATATTTAAACAGCTTGTAAACATAAAACACATTTTTTAAACTTTTTAAAACTACAAAAGCTAGTTGTACACTTTGTTATTTTTTATACTGTTGCAAATACTGCTATTTAACTATAGCTTTTATTGCAAGTGCTACATTTTATAGTTATATTTTACAGCTGTTGATTTTTAATAGCCTATATTTATATAAATGTACTAGCTATTTGTTTTAACAAATTATACAAAATATAACCTTTGTTTTTTTGTTTTAACTAAAAATTTTAACATTTTAGTACTAATATATATTACTTGCTTTATTAAACTTATTAAAAAACTTATTATATTTGCTTTATTTAATATTAACTTGTTTATTAATTAATTTTTAACAAAGTTGCATATTAAACATTTATATATTAATTAGTTATTTTTAAGTTTGCTTTAGCTTATTTGTATTAGCAGTATGTTTTTTTAACATTTTTAAATATAAAAATAAAAATTTAATATTTGTTTTTTTAATAAACAAAAGCAATAATGTTATAAGCTTAAAATTGAAAATATTATATATAAATATAACATAATATAATTATTAAATAATATGTTTTAATAATATATATTTTAGTTTAACAATATTGTTTTAAATAAAATATATTTACTGTTTTTAAAACTATTTTATAATAGTAAATAGCTGCATTTATAAAGTATTATATAAAACATTGTTAAAGCTAATGCTTTATTTAAAATAATATTATAAATAAATATAATATAAATATTAATATATATAATATTGCTTAAACAGTATAACAAAGTGTACAAATTATATAGCAAAATATATAAACTAGTATTACAAACTGTTATTTATATATATAATTTTAACTTTTTTAAAGCTTATAAAAAATTATTTAAATAATTAAACTTTTTTAATACTGCTATTAAAACTGCTTTATATAAAAACTTATTAAACTTTAATAGCAGTTATTTTTATGTTTTTATACTTTTTAACTTATATAAATTTTATATTAAAATATTTTTAGTATTAAAAAAAAAAAAAGTTATTGCTTTGTTTAAAAAAAGCAATATATTATTTAATAGCAGTATATTGTTACTATTTATTTTAATACAGCAGTAGCAGTTTAAAATAAACGTAGCTAATAACAAATTTAATAAATATAAATACTGCTTTTAATTATTATATATATAGTTAATATTAAGCAACTAAATTAAAATTGCAGTTTAAAAAACTAAAACTTTCGTTTATTAATATATTAAAGTTTAAACTGCTTAAAATGTTATATTTAATTATTAAAACTTTTATTATATATTATAAAATAATTAAATCAACTATTGCAAAATTTATATTAAAACTTATATTTTTATTATATTTAATTTTAAATGTACAAAGTTTTTATATTTATAATTATTAAAACGTAATAACAACTAACGATTTGATTTTTTTAACATTTTTTACTGTTATTTTAGCTTTTTAACTTATTATATAAAAAATTATTCAAATTACAATATATTAACTTTTTTAAATTAAGTATTTTTGTTTATAGTAGCTACTTATTTATTATTAGTTAAAAGCTAGCTTGAGCTATAAATATTTAATATATATTTTACAATATATTAACGTTATACTGTTTAGCAAATAGTACTATGTAAATTTAAAAAATATATTAGTTTTATTGTTTTATTAAAATATTTAATAGTAAAAAGTTGCAACAGCAACTTTTGTATATATTTTAAATAGTTTTTTATATTTTTAATAGCTTGCTTTGTTTTATATAAAAATTAATTGTATTATTGTTTTAGTATATATTTTTATGCTATAAAGTTGCTGTTTTTATTTATTGATATATTTATACAACTTAATTTATTAAATATAATTGTAAATCAATTAACATATATTATAAATATAAGCAATAAATATAGCTTCAATATAGTTATAAATTTTGTAAAAAAATAAAAGAAACTTCTGTTAAAATTTACTAAGTAAAAAAAATATGTTAAATAATATAACACAAAAAGCAAAAACAGCGTTAGTTTTATATTAATTATTAATAATATTAATTATATTAATAATAATAATTATATTAATAATATTAATAATATTAGTAATTATTTACTTTTAAAATAAATAAACTTTTTTAAAACTTATAATAAAAAAAAAATTAAATATAAATTTACTTTTATTTGTAATATTGTTTTAATTTAATATACTAATTATATTATTTAAATTTTAAAAAAAGTTATAAAATATAGCTAGCTTTTAAAAACTAACTTTTTTATATTAACTAATTAAATAAACTTTTAAAAAATAAAATATATAATTAATTTAAATATTTTATTTTTTAAACTAGCTTTAAATAATTGACTTTTTTTTTTTGTATAGCTATATAAGCTTTTATAAAACAGAATATATAATTAATTTTATATATTTTATTTTTTAAACTAGCTTTTAAACAAACGTTCAAATTTATAATATTTAATTGTTTCGATTTTTATTATTAATTAATTTAGTTATAAAAATCTAAATTTAATTAATTTTATTAACTACAACTTTTTTTTTTTTTTAGTTAGTATTTTTACAAAAATTGTTTTAAAAGTACTGTTTTTAAAAAAGTGCTTTTTTTTAGTACTTTTTTTTAAAACTAGAGCTTTTATTAAAATAAACAAAACATTAATTAAAAGTGCTTATTTTTAAACTTTTAATAAAACAGCTAAAATATTAATCGAAAATATTTGTTTTATTTAAAAGTTATTTTTTAAAAAGTTTGTTAACATTGTATAATTTACAATATTTTTATTTATTTTTATTTATTGTTTGCTACTTTTAATAATTTAATTATATACTGCTAACAATATAAAATTTTTATTTATTTTTATTAAATATACACTTGGCTTAATAATATAATTATATATTATTAATTAAATAAAATTTTTATTTATATTTATAAGTTTTTTGTTTAATTTAATAATTTAATTATATATTGTTAATATTATAAAATTTTTATTTACTTTTATAAATATTACATTTAGTTTAATAATTTGACTATTTTTTGCTAATATTACAGGATTTTTTTTAATATTTATTGAATTTATATTCAGTTTAATAATTTAGTTATGTTTTACTAATATTACAAAATCTTTTTTAATATTTATTAAATTTGTGTTTAACTTAATAATTTAGCTATATTTTTTTAGCAGTACAAAATTTTTTTTAACATTTTTTTTAGCATTTTTTTTATTATTTATTAAATTGTTTATATTATATATTTGAAATTTTAACTATAGTTTGTTATTTATTGAATTTTTGTTTAAATTAATAATATAGCTTTTAATAGTTTTATAGTAGCTGCTTTTTTTATATATAAAGTTATGTTGTTTTAAAAATATTTTATTTAAAACTTTTAGTTAATTTTTATTATATTTGTTTAAATTTTTATTTATTAACTACTTTTTAAAAGTTTAATTAAATATAATTTTTTTGTTAAACTAAATTTGAACTACTAAACAAAATAGCAGCGATTTAACAAGTTTTAGCTAATTTATTAACTAAATAAACATTTGTTAACTATATAATTTTGCATTAAAAATGTCGAACTTTTTATAATTAATATATATTATAAACAATAATAAGTTAATATATAATACTTAATTAAAATTTTTTTATTTAATAAACTTGTTATTTAATACTGTATTAATATATAAAAAATAATTTAATATAAAGCTAGTATTAATAACTATATAATAGCAATAACTATTTAAAAAAATATTTTATACAAACTAAAAGTACAAATTTATTGTTATATTTAAAGCGTTTTTTATTTTAATAGCAAACTTTAAACAAATAAAAAAAGTATTATAACTTTATAATATATTTTTATAGTACAATTAAATTATATAGCTATAATTAATATTGTTTAAAGTATTAGCAATAATAAAAAAATCTTAATAAATTTTAAAATTTAAAGTTTAATTATTAAAGCTAAATATAATATAAAATAGCAGATTTAAAAAAACCGAAAAATTAAAAATAATGTTGTAGCAGTATAAAGTTTTTTTTTTTAATAAAAATTAACTAAAATAAATAATATTTACAATAATAATTTTAATAATAATATAAAGTTAATTAAAATTTAATATATATATATTAATATTTTTTTAATAAATATTAAAATAAATATTATAAACAAACAAACTAGTTATATTAAGTATATAAACTATATATTTTATAAATAAAAGTTAGTGCATTATAAACAAAAAAAAAAAGCAAAAAAAAAAAAAAGCTAAAAAACGGAATATATATAACTAGCAAATATTTTGTTTTTTAAAAGCTAAAAAAAAAAATATTTATAACTTGTAAATATTTTATTTTTTAAAAACTAAAAAACGAAATATTTATAATTTGCAAATATTTTGTTTTTTAAAAACTAAAGCTATATATAAAATATTATTTACTATTAAATAAAAAAAAAAAATGTTATTACAATATAATATATAACTTTTTTTTTTAGTTTGTTGTTAATAAATAAAATATATAAAAGCTTATTTAATATAATAAATTAATTAAATAAAAAATATAAATAGTTATAATAAAAAACTAGCAACTAAATATATTTGTTAATATAAAAAGTATTAAAAAAAAATAAAATATTAGCATTGTTATATTTATAAAACAGTTTTTTAGTTATTATAACTTTAATAAATAAACTTTTAAACTTAATAATTTTACTATTAAATTTTTATAGCTTTAATAATTTAAATAATTTAATATTTATATTTATAACAAATATAATTTATATTATAATATAGTTATAAAAAAACAATGTTTTATTGTTTATATTAGTTATTATATCGAAATATTTTTATAAAATATTAATTAATTATTATAAATATTTATATAAGTTAGTTTTATTAAGTTTAAAATTTAAGCAATATATAATAAAAAATACAGCTTATACTTTTTTGAAATAATATACTATATTTACAAAATTTAATATTTAAGTTTTATTTATAACAGTATTATTTATTTTTAATTCAAAGTTTTTTTTTAAGTTAATATTAATTTGATTTATAAATATTAGTTTAAAACTAACAACTTTTTTATTTGTTAAATTTAATATTTACTAAATAATATTGCTTAATAATAATATTATAATTAAGCTTAAAATATATAATATAAAAACTATTGCTTTTATAAACTTTTTATAAAAATTAAAGTTTTTTTTATATTTTTTATACGCTAATTTATAATTTTTAATATTTATACTAAAAAATTTAAATATATTTATAACTATTTATATTTGTAACAAAATTAAATTTTATATATTTTAAATTTTTTAATATATTTTTACATTTAATAAAATTAATTTATACTTTAGTTTTATATTAATACTTTTTTAAAATAAAAAGTTTATTTTAAAAAAAGTATACTTTATATTAATAGCTTAAAAATAAATAAACATTAAGTAAATATATAATATTTAGTTTTAATTTTTTATTAAATATTTAAAAATTTAAACTAAATTATAAAATAACATTTTATAATCTGTTTTATTAAATTATTAAAAATTTGCTTTTATAAATATATAAAATGTTATAATTAATATTATTATATATTAAAAAGTTAAATTTTTAATATTAATAAAAACAATATTTACTTTTAGTTTTTAAACAAATATATTATTTTTAATATTTATAAAAAATATAATAATTATAAAAACTGTTTTAATTTAAAAAGTATAAATAAGCTATTTTTTAGTTTTAATAAACTTTACTAAAACTTTGTTACAAAAAAATCTATATATTAGTTTTAAAAAATTAATAGTTATTAATATATTAATAAAATATTTAGTTATAAATAAAACTTTAAAAAATAAAATATTTGCAAGTTTAAATATTTTGTTTTTTAAAAGTATTATATTTATTTTTTAATTTAAATTATTTATTATTTGTATAAAAATAACATTTATAATGTTTTATAGTAATAAAATATATATATATTGTTTTAATATTTAAATTGCTTTTTTAATTAATTAAAAAGTAAAAAATGCTAAAAATATAAACAGTTTTTTTTATAAAGCTTGCTTTATTATTATTGTTTTTATTAATATAATTTAATAATATTTTATAAACAATTATTTTTTTAAATTTATAAAACTAATTAAAAATATTAAAACTTTTTTTTTTAATAATATTATGAAAATTTTATTTGTTGTAGTTATTTTGTTTATTTAAATAATATTATATTTTTTAAACAATAAAGTTTTAATGTTTTTTGTTGTATTTTTTTTTGAAAATTTTTTTATTTATAACAAATAATATATTAATAAATATATAAAAAATTTGTATAACTAAAGTAAAAAAATAAAACTTAAAAATAAAATATATAAAAAAAAAGTATTAAAGTTTAAAAATAAAATATATAAAAAAAAAGCATTAAAATAAAAAAGTTAAAATAAGTAGCAAAAAATACAGCTTTTAAAAAAAAGTTGTAAAAAAAATAAAAAAAGTAGTTATATAAAAGTTGTAAAAAAAATAAAAAAAGTAATTATATAAAAGTTATAAAAAAAATAAAAAAAGCAGTTATAAAAAAGTTATAAAAAAAATAAAAAAAATAGTTGTAAAAAAGTTATAAAAAAAATAAAAAAAATAATTGTAAAAAAGTAGTAAAAAAAATAAAAAAAAAAGTTATAAAAAAAGCTAAAAAAGTAATATAAATATTCTATTTTTTAAATAAATAATAAAAAATATATTTATATATATAAAAAAAAATATAAAATATAATATATTTAAAATATAATTTATATTAATTTAATATTTTAAAAATTAATTATAATTTTTAAAATATTATATTTTAATATAACTTTATTAAAATATTAATATTATTAACTATTACTAATAAATTTGTTATAATTTTATTTATATTTTTTATTTTAGTTTTTTTAGCTATAAACTTTTTTATATTATTTTTTTTTTGTTTATAAAATATTTTAACAAAAAATATAATAAAATTTATTATAAAAATGTTTTTTAATATAAAAAATATATTTTTTTTTTTTTGTGTTATTTTAATTTTAAACTTAAATATATTAACAAATTAACTAAAATTATAAAAAAACGAAACTATTAATATATTATTTACAATAGTTATATTTTATATATTAATAACTAGTTTTAAATTTAATATTAAATTAAAACATTTTATTAAAACATTAATATTTATAAAATTAATATTTAAATTAAAAACTAAAACATTTTTATTAAAATGTTTTAATAAAATTTTTAGTTTTATAAAAAATACATTTATTTTAAATATTATTTTATTGCTATTTTTATTTTTTTTATTTAATATTTCAAATAAAAATATATATATAGCAATAATTTTATTTATTTTTTTTTTCGATTGTTTTTTTTTTACTTTGTTAGTTTTATTAATTTTAACTATTTCAATATTTATTAAAAGTATTATATTAAAAACTAATATAAACAAAGCTATATTTAAAAAATTATTATTAATTATAAAAGTTTAATAGTTTTAAATATTATTTATTTTATAATTTACTGTTTTATTTTTAAATAATAAACTTAATAGCTTTTTAAAAACTATATTTGTTATTTATTAAAGTATAATATATAACTAAAAAACTAATATTTATAACTAAATTAAATGTTTATATATAAAATATAATTTAAAAAAAAATTTATTTTAAATTTAATTAGTTTATAATATATTGTATAATTTAAAATGCTAAATTGCTATAATAATAAATATACTAAAAAAACAAATAAACTTTTAAACAATAATATTTGCTACTTTAAAGCTATATAAAAATACTAGCATAAAAAAAACTAGTAGTAAATATAAATTAATATAAATAATACAAGTATAAAATAAAATCTAAAGTTATAATTTTAATAATAAAATATTATATAATATTAGAAATAATAAATTAATAAAAATAAAATAAAAAAAAAATAAAACAAATATAAACTTTATTTATATATTAACTTTAATAATTTTATTTTATATAAGTTTAAAATTAAATATTTATTTAAAAATAAAATTAAATTTGTTTTTTTAATAAAAAATATTTTAAATATATTAGTTTAAAAAAAAATTAAAAAAAAAGTTGAAATAAATACTAAAATAATTAGCTTAAAAAATTAACGAAATAAATATTAACTAAACAAAAAAACTATAATATTTAACAAATATATATTTTTTTACAATATAATTATATATAATATTTAAAATATTTAAAATATTTTAAATAATTAATTTAAAAAAAGTTTTAAAAAAAATATTACAATAAAAAGTTTACTTTTAAAAAATATACTATATAAAATATAACAACTTATTAATATTATATTACTTTTTAGTTCTAATAAATATATAATATATATTAAAATATTTAAAGTTAAAAAAGTTATTAAAATTAAACAAAAGTTTAATATATTAACTCAATTTTTTTTGTTAATACTAAAAAATATAATACAGTTTATTAAAATATTTCTTTATAACAAAAAAAATAAATTTTTAATAAAAAAATATAAATTTTTAATAAATAGTAATAGTAAAATGTTTAAAAATTATATTTTAAACTATTTTAATTAGTTATATACTAAAACTTGCTTTTTTTTTATTTTTTTAAAAAATATAATTATATAATTAAATTTAAATAAATTTTTATAACAAAAAAAATAAATTTTTAATAAAAAAAAATAAATTTTTAATAAATAGTAATAATAAAATATTTAAAAGCTATATTTTAAATTGTTTTAACTAATTATATACTAAAACTTGCTTTTTTTTTATTTTTTAAAAAAATATAATTATATAACTAAATCTAAATAAATTTTTATAATAAAAAAAATAAATTTTTAATAAAAAAATATAAATTTTTAATAAATAGCAATAGTAAAATGTTTAAAAACTATATTTTAAATTACTTTAATTAGTTATATATTAAAACTTGCTTTTTTTTTATTTTTTAAAAAAGTATAATTATATAACTAAATCTAAATAAATTTTTATATTAAAATTCAGCTTTTATATACTAATTAAATTTTTATAAATTTATAAATACTTTGTTAAATAAATAAAAGTTTTTATAAAAAAACAAGTTGCTATATATTTTATAAAATCGTTTTTTTTTATTTAAATATAATTAATAGTTAATATATTATATATTTTAAACATATTTATATATTTTTTAATATATATAATTAAAACTTAGTTATATTAAAAATATAATAATATATTATATAATTATTTAGATTTATTTTTTATTAAAAATTAAAAACTACTTTAGTTAAAACAACGCTATTTTTAATTTAATTTTTATTAAATTTTTATTTATAAATAAAATAAATTATTTAAGCTTTTGTTTTTTTTTTTTTAACTACAGCTGTTTATTTAACTTTTTTTTTTAGCTTTTTTAGCAGCTTTTTTTTTTATTTTTGTTTTTGTTTTTTTTTTAGTTTTTTTTATTTTTGCTTTAGCTTTTTTTTTAGCTTTTTCGATTTTAGCGTCCGTTTTTTTTTATACTAACTTTACTTTTTTGATTTTTTTTTTTTTAAAGTTTATATTTTTTTCAAACTTAGTTTTAGCTTTTTAAATAATAATAAAAACTTTTTTTAATACTTTTTCAAACTTAAAATTATTTAAGTTTTATTTAAAACAATCTACTAAAAAAGTTAGCTTTAAAATTATAATAAACAATATAAAATTAAAATAGTTAAAATTAATAATAAGTTATATAACGTTTATAATAAAGTCAAATTTACTACAATTATTTAAATAATAACAATTTATTAAGTTATTAAATATAAAACAAATTATAAAAAACAACATGTTAGCAATTTTAACTATATATTATTTATTAATAAAAACTAAAAAAGCAAAAGCTTTTAAAACGTAATAAATAATAAACTAGTTATAAAAGTAACAAATAATTTCGTATATAATTAAAATGTTTATTTTTTTACAAATTTTTTTGTTAATTTTATTTTTTATAACAAATTAACAAAAAAACTTCTATTATATAATTATTTTGTATTATTTAAATATAATATTAAATATAATAACAATTATTTAGTTTATAAAGCGTTTTTATTTAATTTTAATAAGTTTATTTAAAATTTAATTTAAATTGTTTATATTTTATAAAATTAAAAAAACAAAGTTGTAATAATAACAAAAATATAAATTAATGTTTGTTTTTATAATATATATATTACAAATTAAAACATTTATAGTTAATATAAAATTGTTAAATGTAAATATAATATCGGCTCGTTTTTTAGTTATATAATAAAACACAATTATAAAAACATTTAAATCAAATAAATTAAACAAAATATATAATTTTTTATTATTAAATAATTAGTATTACTAAATAAATAAAATAATTTATATATTAAATATTAAAACTAAAAAAAACTTTTATTAAAAAATAAAATATATAATTAAATAATATATTTTGTTTTTTAGTTTTATTACTATAGTATATATGTTTACTTATTTAGTTTAAAAACGAAATATTTAAATATATTAAATATTTTATTTTTTAGCTATATAACTATAATATGTTTGCTTTTTTAATTAAAAAACAAAATATTTAAACATATTAAATATTTTATTTTTAATTTTTTTTTTAATATATTATAGCAAAATAAAATATAATAAAAAATAATTTACTGCTATAACTATAGCAAATTTACTATAACAACTGTTTAAAATAGCAAACTTTTTTTATTTTTAAATTTATATATATAATTAAAAATTTAAATAACAAAATAAACTATAAATAAGCTCTGTTTAATTATATATTAAAATTAATTAATATAGTTAATAAAAAAAGCAGCGTAATAATTTTTTTTCGTTTTTTTAAAAATATAGTTAATATTATTGTTATTAATATTTACAATTAGTTCATAAACTTTTTAAATTTTTATTATAATAAAAAGTAATATTAATTGTTTTTTTTTATTAAAACTGTTATTTTTGTTAAATATATTGTTTTTATTACTTTTATTATTTTTGTTATTTTTGTTATTTTAGCTATTATTGTTTTTGTTATAACTACTAACTAATAAAAAAACTTTACATTTTTGCTTCTTTTTTTTTTTTAAATATAAAACTTAGTTATTTTTAAAGTACAATGTTTTTTTATTATTTAAATTTAAAACTAAAATATTAAACTTTTTTTAAACTTTAAAGTTAAATATAGCAAAATTTTTTTTATTTTAAATATAGTTTTTTTTTTTTTTTTTTATAAATTTTTTATTTATAAAATTTTCAAACATTATATATAAACATTTTTAATAACATTTAAACTAAAAATTATATATAGCTTGTTTAATATTGTTTAAAACAACTTATATTGTAATAAATTTTATATTAAAAATATTATTATTAAAAAAAATCTAGTTTTTATTAAAGTTTATAATTTTTATATTTATGTTTTAATATAAAAAAACTTGTTAATAAATAATATTTATTATAATATAACAAAAATTAAAACTTTAATTATATTATTTTATAATTATTTAAAAAAATATAAATAAAAGTATTTATTAATAATAGTTATTTTTAATATAAGTTTAAATAAACTTAAGTTTAAATAATAAAGTATTAATATTGTTTAATTTTTTAAAAAAAAACTTATAAAAAAGTTATATAAGTAAATATTTAATACTATTTATATTAATATATAAAACAATATTAAATAAATTATAAAAGTTTAATATATTTTTATATAGTTTTAATTTATTGTAACAAAATAGTAAAAACAAAGTTTTTAATAGTTTTAAAAATTTTAAACAAAAATATTTTAATATGTTATAAAAATAATTTATTAACAGCATTATTAAACAAAACAAAATAACATTATATTAAATAAAAGCAACTATTTAATATATAATACTTTAAAAATTTTTAGTTATATAAACTTTATTAATAATTAACAAGTTAAAATAATATTATTTTAAAATAAAAATAATATTGATTTTATTTTTTTTTTTTAGTTTTGTTTATTTTTTAAAATTTTTTTTTATTAAAATTTGCTTTATTAAATTTGTTTTAAATTCAAATTTAATAAAATTATTATTATTAAATAAGCTAAATTTTTTTTATTTTAACTAAATAAAATTTTTAATAAACTATAAAATTTTTATAATGTAGTAATTAAAAAAAGTTTATATAAATGTTATAATAATTATTTAACTAATTTAAAAATAGTTAATATAAACAAACTTAATAAAAATATTAAAAATAAAATATTTATAAATATAAATAAAATATTTCGTTTTTAAAAAAAATTGTTTATTTTATAATTTTTTTTATTAATAGTTGTTATTATTTTTTTTAAATTTTGTTAATTTAAAATTTAACTTTTTTTTATATAATTATATTTAGTTTTATTTTTTTTATATATAAAAAAAATATTAAATATATTTTTAAAAAACTTTTATAAATATTAAAAAGTTTAAACTATTATAAAAAATATAATAAAAAC
>MU378557.1:0-15175 GCA_022495175.1 Hypoxylon argillaceum | reverse complement strand
TAAATATAATAAAAAAAACTAAATAATTTATTTTACTTTTTTAATTATATTTTATTTTTGTATTTTTTTTTATAATTATTACTATAAATATTATATAATATTATTAATTTTATTTTTTTAATTACTATTTCATTATTAACAATATTATAAAACTAACACTACTAGTTTTATATTTTATACACTATTTCATTGTTACTACAATTATAAAAACAATGCTTTTATTAAATATTGAATGTAGCTAAAAAAAACGAAACAAAGTGTAAATACAAAAACAAAAAGCACTTTTACAAAAAGCTTTTTAATTAAATAACTAGTTCTGCTTTTTTTTTATTTTGCTATTAACACAGCTTTTTAAACAACATTTTATTTAAAACAACTTACAACTTAACTTAATTAGCTTATTTTTTAATCCAACTGTTCTACTTTTTATTTTAATCGAACTTTTAATACAGTTACAGTATTAATATATAACTAGATCTTAAAGCTATAAGTTTTTATTACTTTTAACAGTAACTTATAACAATTTAACTATTTAATTTATTAATTTCTAAATCAATATTTCGTTTTATTATTATACTATTTTTTTTTTTAATAGTATAAACATAATTAAAACGCTAAAAAATAACTTGCGTTTACTTTTTCGATTGTACTATATATTAAATACTACTTCTAATAGCTCAAATTATACTGTTTTTTAATATAGTTTAAAAATTTTAAACTTTTTTTATAATAATAATTAAAGTAAAACAAGCTTTGCTACTTTTTTAATAAATAGTAACAAAGCTGTAGTTAAAAATTTAAATAGCGCTATATTTAATAAACCGAACTTATTTAACTTTAAATTTAACTATTTAATAACTAACGAAATAATATTTAAACTTTAAGCTATTATTATTAATAGCTACTTTATTAAAAATATTAATATTTTAAAAAGCTTGTTATTTACTGCTTAATTAATAAAAAAAGCTTTTAATTTAGCTTTTTTATATAACTAACTAAAATAGCAGTTTTTTATTTTTTTGCAATAAAAATGCAACTTTGTTTAACATTAAATAACAGTAATATATTAAAAAGTATATAACTGTAATATATTTTTTAACTAATTTTACTTTTTGTTTTTTTTATTTATTAACTAAACAGCTTGCTATTTTTTAAAAGTTTTTAAAAAATAAACTATTTAATTTAAAGCTTTTAAAAAACAGAATATCTAACTTAAAAACTTTTAAAAAATGAAATATTTATTTAAAAGTTTTTAAAAAATAAACTATATAATTTAAAAGCTTTTAAAAAACAGAATATTTAATTTTTGCAAATATTTTATTTTTTAAGCTTTTTTTTTAACCTTTTAAACCTGTTAAAATATTTTAGTTATAAACTTTTTTTTTATATTTTTACTAAATATATATTAAAAGTAGTACTAACAACTATATTAAATAGTAATAAATATTACAAAAGCTATATTTTGTTTTAACTAACTAAATATATTATTAATAATAATTTAGCTATATTTAATAATATTTTAATAAATAACAATTTAATAAATAAAACAGCATTTTAAAAAAAGTTAATTTATTAAAAAATATTATTTTAATATTTATTATTAAATTATAACAAGCTTAAACTTTTGTTTTAATTAATTAAAAACTTTTTTTTTATATTGTAAACATAATTTTTAATTAAAAAAAGTTACAATATTAATAGTTATATTATTTAGCTTTAGTTTTTAAAAGCGTTTTTAAAGCATATATTTTATTTGTTTTATATTTTTTTTTTTTATATTATACTGTTATAAAATTTATATTATACTTTTTAGTCCGCTATATTTTATACAACATATAATATATAACTTAATGTTTATAATATTAGTAGATTTAACTATATATATTTATTTTTTTTAAACATACTGTTTATTTTTAAATAATATATTGTTTACTTACTTTTTAACATGTAATTTTTATTTATTAACAACTATATATTACTAGTGTTTAAATATTTCTGTTTATACACTGTTATAAATTAACATTTTATATTGTTTATTTAAGCACAAACAAAAGCTAGCATACTATAAACTAAAATTCAGACTTATATATAAAAGTATTAAATTTATTTATAATATTATATACTATGTAAATATATTGCTACATTTTAAAAGCATTTAAAACAGTTATATAATAAATATAAATTGTATTATTTTGTTAATTCAATTATTATTTTATAAAAATATAACATAAAAAATGTTATTACAAATAATACTTTAAAAAAAATAATATATAACTTTTACTACAAATATTTATTAATTATTAACTTTAATTTACTAAACTTTAAAACAATTTAAATAAATTTTAAATTTTATAATATATTGTATATTATTAAACTTAAAAACTAAATTAATATTTTAGTTTTATTATTTACATTATTTTATAAATTAAAATGTTTAACTTATATAAAACAAACAACTAATTATATATTTAAAAAGTTTATAATACATTTATACTTATAAAACTTGTTTTAAAATATAAGTTTGTTAAATATAGTAAAAAAGCTTATTAAAAAGTTTTTTTTGCTATATTAATTTAAAGCTTATAACATTTATAAATAGTACTTTTAAATATTAAACAAAAACTAGCTTTTGTTTAATATACTGTAGTTTAAACTGCTTATACTAAACTTTAATTTTATATAAACTTTTTATTATTTTTAAACTAATATATTTATTTTTAAACAGCTTATAAATATAAAATATATTTTTCAAGCTTTTTAAAACTACAAAAGCTAACTATATACTTTGTTATTTTTTATATTATTGCAAATATTGCTGCTTAATTATAGCTTTTGCTACAAATGCTACATTTTATAGTTATACTTTATAACTATTAACTTTTAATAGTTTATATTTATACAAATATATTAATTATTTATTTTAACAAACTATATAAAATATAACTTTTGCTTTTTTGTTTTAATTAAAAATTTTAACACTTTAGTACTAATATATACTACTTGTTTTATTAAACTTATTAAAAAGTTTGCTATATTTGTTTTATTTAATATTAATTTATTTATTAATTAATTTTTAACAAAGTTATATATTAAACACTTATATATTAATTAGTTATTTTTAAGTTTGTTTTAGTTTATTTGTATTAGTAGTATACTTTTTTAATACTTTTAAATATAGAAACAAAAATTTAATATTTGTTTTTTTAACAAACAAAAGCAACAGTATTATAAGCTTGAAATTAAAAATATTATATATAAATATAATATAGTATAATTACTAAATAATATATTCTAATAATATATATTTTAGTTTAACAATACTGTTTTAAACAAAATATATTTACTGTTTTTAAAATTATTTTATAGCAATAAATAGCTGTATTTACAAAATGTTATATAAAACGTTGTTAAAGCTAATATTTTATTTAAAACAATGTTGTAAATAAATATAGTACAAATATTAATATATATAGTATTATTTAAACAGTATAATAAAGTATACAAATTATATAGCAAAATATATAAACTAGTACTACAAGCTATTATTTATATATATAATTTCGACTTTTTTAAAACTTACAAAAAGTTATTTAAATAACTAAACTTTTTTAATATTGCTATTAAAACTGCTTTATATAAAAGTTTACTAAACTTTAATAATAGTTACTTTTATATTTTTATACTTTTTAATTTATATAAATTTTATATTAAAATATTTTTAGTATTAAAAAAAAAAAAAGTTACTGTTTTATTTAAAAAAAGCAATATATTATTTAATAATAATATATTACTGCTATTTATTTTAACATAGCAGTAACAGTTTAAAATAAATACAGCTAATAACAAATTTAATAAGTATAAATATTATTTTTAGTTATTATATATATAGTTAATATTAAGCAGTTAAACTAAAATTATAATTTAAAAAGCTAAAACTTTTATTTATTAATATATTAAAGTTTAAACTGCTTAAAATGCTATATTTAATTATTAAAACTTTTACTATATATTATAAAACAACTGAATTAACTATTATAAAGTTTATATTAAAACTTATATTTTTATTACGTTTAATTTTAAATATACGAAGTTTTTATATTTACAATTGTTAAAATGTAACAATAACTAATAATTTGACTTTTTTAACATTTTTTACTACTATTTTAGCTTTTTAACTTATTATATAAAAAATTATTTAAATTATAATATATTAACTTTTTTAAACTAAATATTTTTATTTATAATAGTTATTTATTTATTACTAATTAAAAACTAGTTTAAATTATAAATATTTAATATATACTTTATAATATATTAATGTTATACTATTTAACAAATAATATTATATAAATTTAAAAAATATATTAGCTTTATTATTTTATTAAAATATTTAATAATAAAAAGTTGCAACAGCAACTTTTGTACATATTTTAAGCAGTTTTTTATATTTTTAACAATTTATTTTGTTTTATATAAAAACTAATTATATTACTGCTTTAATATATATTTTTACATTATAAAACTGCTATTTTTATTTATTAATATATTTATATAATTTAACTTATTAAATATAATTATAAACTAATTAATATATACTACAAATATAAACAATAAATATAGCTTTAATATAGTTATAAATTTTATAAAAAAACAAAAAAAGTTTTTGTTAAAGCTTACTAAGTAAAAAAAACATGTTAAATAATATAACACAAAAAGCAAAAGCAGTATTAATTTTATATTAATTATTAATAATATTAATTATATTAATAATAACAATTATACTAATAATACTAATAATATTAGTAATTACTTACTTTTAAAATAAATAAACTTTTTTAAAACTTATAATAAAAAAAAAATCAAATATAAATTTGTTTTTATTTATAATATTGTTTTAATTTAATATAATAGTTATATTATTTAAACTTTAAAAAAAGCTACAAAATATAGCTAGCTTTTAAAAACTAACTTTTTTGTGTTAACTAGTTAAATAAGTTTTTAAAAAACAAAATATATAATTAATTTAAATATTTTATTTTTTAAACTAGTTTTAAACAATTAACTTTTTTATTTTATATAGCTATATAAGCTTTTATAAAATAAAATATATATTTAATTTTATATATTTTATTTTTTAAGCTAGTTTTTAAACAAATATTTAAATTTATAATATTTAACTGTTTTAATTTTTATTATTAACTAATTTAGTTATAAAAATTTAAATTTAATTAATTTTATTAATTATAACTTTTTTTTTTTTTTAATTAATGCTTTTGTAAAAATTGTTTTAAAAATACTATTTTTGAAAAAGTGTTTTTTTTTAGTACTTTTTTTTAAAACCAAAGCTTTTATTAAAACAGGCAAAATGTTAGCTAAAAGCGCTTATTTTTAAGCTTTTAATAAAACAGCTAAAACATTAGTTAAAAACGCTTGTTTTATTTAAAAGCTTTTTTTTAAAAAGTTTATTAATATTATATAGTTTATAATATGTTTATTTATTTTTATTTATTGTTTACTGCTTTTAGTAATTTAATTATATACTGCTAATAATATAAAATTTTTATTTATTTTTATTAATTATACATTTAGTTTAATAATATAATTATATACTACTAATTAAACAGAATTTTTATTTATATCTATAAGTTTTTTATTTAATTTAGTAATTTAATTATATATTACTAGTACTACAAAATTTTTATTTATTTTTATAAGTGTTATATTTAATTTAATAATTTAACTATTTTTTATTAATACTACAGAATTTTTTTTAATATTTATTAAATTTATATTTAGTTTAATAATTTAGCTATATTTTGCTAATACTACAAAATTTTTTTTAATATTTATTAAATTTATATTTAGTTTAATAATTTAGCTATATTTTTTTAGTAGCGTAGAATTTTTTTCAGTATTTTTTTTAGCATTTTTTTTATTATTTGTTAAATTGTTTATATTATATATTTAAAGTTTCAACTACAGTTTGTTATTTGTTAAATTTTTGTTTAAGTTAATAATTTAGCTTTTAATAGTTTTATAATAACTGCTTTTTTTATATATAAAGTTATACTGTTTTAAAAACATTTTATTTAAAGTTTTTAGTTAATTTTTATTATATTTGTTTAAGTTTTTGTTTATTAATTATTTTTTAAAAGCTTAGCTAAATATAATCTTTTTATTAAACTAAATTTAAACTGCTAAAAAAAATAGCAACGATTTAACAAGTTCTAGCTAGTTTGTTAACTAAATAAACACTTGTTAGCTATATAATTTTGTATTAAAAACATTAAGTTTTTTATAATTAATATATACTGTAAACAATAGCAAGTTAACATATAACATTTAGTTAAAGTTTTTTTGTTTAATAAATTTATTATTTAGTATTATATTAACATATAAAAAATAATTTAATATAAAACTAGCGCTAACAACTATATAATAGTAATAGCTGTTTAAAAAAATATTTTATATAAACTAAAAATATAAATTTATTGTTATATTTAAAGCGTTTTTTATTTTAGTAATAAATTTTAAACAAACAAAAAAAGTGTTATAGCTTTATAATATATTTTTATAATATAATTAAATTGTATAGCTATAATTAATATTGTTTAAAATATTAGTAGTAATAAAAAAATTCTAGTAAATTTTAAAATTTAAAGTTTAGTTATTAAAGTTAAACATAATATAAAATAGCAGATTTAAAAAAACTAAAAAACTAAAAATAACACTATAATAGTATAAAGTTTTTTTTTTTAATAAAAGTTAATTAAAATAAATAATATTTATAATAATAATTTTAGTAATAATATAAAGTTAATTAAAATTGAATATATATATATTAACGTTTTTTTAACAAATATTAAAGTAAATATTATAAATAAATAAGTTAGTTATATTGAATATATAAGCTATATGTTTTATAAATAAAAGTTAATATATTATAAACAAAAAAAAAAAGTAAAAAAAAAAAAAAACTAAAAAATAAAATATATATAACTAATAAATATTTTGTTTTTTAAAAACTAAAAAAAGAAATATTTACAACTTGTAAATATTTTATTTTTTAAAAGCTAAAAAACGAAATATTTACAATTTACAAATATTTTGTTTTTTAAAAACTAAAGCTATATATAAAATGTTATTTACTATTAAATAAAAAAAAAAAGTATTATTACAACATAATATATAACTTTTTTTTTTAGCTTATTATTAACAAATAAAACATATAAAAATTTGTTTAATATAATAAATTAATTAAATAAAAAGTATAAATAGTTATAACAAAAAACTAACAACTAAATATATTTATTAGTATAAAAAGTATTAAAAAAAAATAAAACGTTAATATTGTTATATTTATAAAACAGTTTTTTAACTATTATAGCTTTAATAAATAAACTTTTAAATTTAATAATTTTACTGTTAAATTTTTATAGCTTTAATAGTTCAAACAGTTCAATATTTATATTTGTAACAAATATAATTTATATTATAATATAATTATAAAAAAACAATGTTTTATTGTTTATATTAGTTATTATATTAAAATATTTCTATAAAATATTAATTAACTATTACAAATATTTATATAAAACAATTTTGTTAAACTTAAAATTTAAACAATATATAACAAAAAATATAGCTTGTATTTTTTTGAAATAATATACTATGTTTGTAAAATTTAATATTTAAGTTTTATTTATAGCAGCATTATTTGTTTTTAGTTCAAAGTTTTTTTTTAAATTAACATTAATTTAATTTATAAGTATTAATTTAAAACTAATAACTTTTTTATTTATTAAATTTAATATTTATTAAATAATATTACTTAATAATAATATTATAGTTAAGTTTAAAATATATAATATAAAAGTTATTACTTTTGCAAACTTTTTATAAAAATTAAAGTTTTTTTTGTATTTTTTATATATTAATTTATAATTTTCAATATTTATATTAAAAAATTTAAATATATTTATAACTGTTTATATTTATAACAAAACTAAGTTTTATATGTTTTAAATTTTTTAATACGCTTTTATATTTAATAAAGTTAATTTATATTTTAGTTTTATATTAATGCTTTTTTAAAATAAAAAATTTATTTCGAAAAAAGTATACTTTATATTAGTAATTTAAAAATAAATAAATATTAAATAAATATATAATACTTAGCTTTAGTTTTTTATTAAATATTTAAAAATTTAAATTAAATTATAAAGTAATATTTTATAATTTATTTTGTTAAATTGTTAAAAGTTTATTTTTATAAATATATAAAATATTATAATTAATATTATTATATATTAAAAAGTTAAATTTTTAATATTAATAAAAATAGTATTTGCTTTTAGTTTTTAAATAAATATATTATTTTTAACATTTGTAAAAAATATAATAGTTACAAAAACTGTTTTAATTTAAAAAGTATAAATAAGCTGTTTTTTAGCTTTAGTAAATTTTATTAAAGCTTTATTATAAAAAAATTTATATATTAGCTTTAAAAAATCAATAGCTATTAATATATTAATAAAACATTTAGTTATAAATAAAGCTTTAAAAAATAAAATATTTATAAGTTTAAATATTTTATTTTTTAAAAATATTATATTTATTTTTTAGTTTAAATTATTTATTATTTATATAAAAATAATATTTATAATGTTTTATAGTAATAAAATATATATATATTGCTTTAATATTTAAATTGCTTTTTTAATTAATTAAAAAGCAAAAAATACTAAAAATATAAATAGTTTTTTTTGTAAAGCTTGCTTTATTATTATTGTTTTTATTAATATAATTTAATAGCGCTTTATAAACAATTACTTTTTTGAGTTTATAAAATTAATCGAAAGTATTAAAACTTCTTTTTTTAATAATATTATAAAAGTTTTATTTGTTATAGTTACTTTGTTTATTTAAATAATATTATATTTTTTAAACAATAAAATTTTAGTGTTTTTTGCTATATTTTTTTTTAGAAGTTTTTTTACTTGTAATAAATAATATATTAATAAATATATAAAAAATTTATATAATTAAAGCAAAAAAGTAAAGTTTAAAAACAAAATATGTAAAAAAAAAGTATTAAAGCTTAAAAATAAAATATGTAAAAAAAAAGCGTTAAAATAAAAAAGCTGAAATAAGTAGCAAAAAGTACAGCTTTTAAAAAAAAGTTGTAAAAAAAATAAAAAAAATAGTTATACAAAAGTTATAAAAAAAATAAAAAAAGTAGTTGTATAAAAGTTATAAAAAAAATAAAAAAAGTAGCTATAAAAAAGTTATAAAAAAAATAAAAGAAGTAATTGTAAAAAAGTTATAAAAAAAATAAAAAAAGTAATTGTAAAAAAGTAATAAAAAAAATAAAAAAAAAAGTTGTAAAAAAAGCTAAAAAAGTAATATATATATTCCGTTTTTTAAATAAATAATAAAAAATATATTTATATATATAAAAAAAAATATAAAATATAATATATTTAAAATATAACTTATATTAGTTTAATATTTTAAAAATTAGTTATAATTTTTAAAATATTATATTTTAATATAACTTTGTTAAAACATCAATATTATTAACTATTATTAATAAGTTTATTATAACTTTATTTATATTTTTTGTTTTAATTTTTTTAGCTATAAGTTTTTTTATATTGTTTTTTTTTTGTTTATAAAGTACTTTAGTAAAAAATACAATAAAGTTTATTATAAAAATGTTTTTTTATATAAAAAATATGTTTTTTTTTTTTTACATTGTTTTAATTTTAAGTTTAAATATATTAACAAACTAATTAAAATTATAAAAAAACAAAACTATTAATATATTATTTACAGTAATTATATTTTATATATTAATAATTAGTTTTAAACTTAATATTAAATTAAAATGTTTTGTTAAAATATTAATGTTTATAAAATTAATATTTAAATTAAAAGCTAAAACATTTTTATTAAAATGTTTTAACGAAATTTTTAGCTTTATAAAAAATATATTTGTTTTAAATGTTATTTTATTGCTATTTTTATTTTTTTTATTTAATATTTCAAGTAAAAATGTATATATAGCAGTAGTTTTATTTGTTTTTTTTTTCAATTGTTTTTTTTTTACTTTGTTAGTTTTATTAACTTTAACTATTTTAATATTTATTAAAAATATTATATTAAAAACTAGTATAAATAAAACTATATTTAAAAAATTGTTATTAGTTACAAAAGCTTAATAATTTTAAATACTGTTTGTTTTATAATTTGCTGTTTTATTTTTAAATAATAAACTTAGTAGCTTTTTAAAAGCTATGTTTATTATTTATTAAAATATAGCATATAACTAAAAAACTAATATTTACAACTAAATTAAATGCTTATATATAAAATATAACTTAAAAAAAGATTTATTTTAAGTTTAATTAGTTTATAATATGTTATATAACTTAAAATATTAAATTGTTGTAATAATAAATATACTAAAAAAGCAAACAAACTTTTAAACAATAATATTTGCTGTTTTAAAGCTATATAAAAATATTAGCGCAAAAAAAACTAGTAATAAATATAAATTAACATAAATAATATAAATATAAAATAAAATCTAAAATTGCAATTTTAATAATAAAATATTGTATAATATTATAAATAACAAACTAATAAAAATAAAATAAAAAAAAAATAAAATAAATATAAGCTTTATTTGCATATTAATTTTAATAATTTTATTTTATATAAGTTTAAAATTAAATGCTTATTTAAAAATAAAGTTAAATTTGTTTTTTTAATAAAAAATATTTTAAATATATTAATTTAAAAAAAAACTAAAAAAAAAGTTGAAATAAATATTAAAATAATTAGTTTAAAAAATTAACAAAATAAATATTAACTAAGCAAAAAAACTATAGTATTTAATAAATATATATTTTTTTATAATATAATTATATATAATATTTAAAATATTTAAAATATTTTAAACAATTAATTTAAAAAAAGTTTTAAAAAAATATTATAATAAAAAGTTTATTTTTAAAAAATATATTATATAAAATATAATAACTTATTAATATTATATTACTTTTTAGTTTTAATAAATATATAATATATATTAAAATATTTAAAATTAAAAAAGTTATTAAAATTAAATAAAAGTTTAATATATTAACTTAATTTTTTTTGTTAATATTAAAAAATATAATATAATTTATTAAAATATTTTTTTATAACAAAAAAAATAAATTTTTAATAAAAAAGTATAAATTTTTAACAAATAATAATAATAAAATGTTTAAAAGTTATATTTTAAACTGTTTTAATTAGCTATATATTAAAACTTGCTTTTTTTTTATTTTTTAAAAAAATGTAATTATATAGTTAAATTTAAATAAGTTTTTATAACAAAAAAAATAAATTTTTAATAAAAAAGTATAAATTTTTAATAAATAGTAATAATAAAATAGTTAAAAGTTATATTTTAAACTGTTTTAATTAATTATATATTAAAATTTGTTTTTTTTTTATTTTTTAAAAAAATATAATTATATAGCTAAATTTAAATAAGTTTTTATAATAAAAAAAATAAATTTTTAATAAAAAAATATAAATTATTAATAAATAGTAATAATAAAATATTTAAAAGCTATATTTTAAACTATTTTAATTAATTATATATTAAAATTTGCTTTTTTTTTATTTTTTAAAAAAATATAATTATATAATTAAATTTAAATAAATTTTTATATTAAAATTTAGTTTTTATATATTAATTAAATTTTTATAAATTTATAAATATTTTATTAAATAAATAAAAGTTTTTATAAAAAAATAAATTGTTATATATTTTATAAAATTGTTTTTTTTTATTTAAATATAATTAATAATTAATATATTATATATTTTAAATATATTTATATATTTTTTAATATATATAATTAAAACTTAGTTATATTAAAAATATAATAATATATTATATAATTATTTAAATTTATTTTTTATTAAAAATTAAAAACTATTTTAATTAAAACAATGCTATTTTTAGTTTAATTTTTATTAAATTTTTATTTATAAATAAAACAAATTATTTAAACTTTTGTTTTTTTTTTTTTAGTTATAATTATTTATTTAATTTTTTTTTTTGTTTTTTTAGCAGCTTTTTTTTTTGCTTTTGCTTTTACTTTTTTTTTAGCTTTTTTGGTTTTTATTTTAGTTTTTTTTTTAGCTTTTTCGATTTTAACATTTGTTTTTTTTTATATTAGTTTTGTTTTTTTGATTTTTTTTTTTTTAAAGTTTACATTTTTTTTAAACTTAGTTTTAGTTTTTTAAATAGTAATAAAAACTTTTTTTAATATTTTTTTAAATTTAAAATTACTAAAATTTTATTTAAAACAATTTGTTAAAAAAACTAGCTTTAAAATTATAATAAACAATATAAAATTAAAGTTGTTAAAATTAATAATAAATTATATAATATTTGTAATAAAGTTAAATTTATTATAATTATTTAAATAATAACAATTTATTAAATTATTAAATATAAAACAAATTATAAAAAACAATATATTAACAATTTTAATTATATATTATTTATTAATAAAAATTAAAAAAGTAAAAACTTTTAAAATATAACAAATAATAAACTAGTTATAAAAACAACAAATAATTTTATATATAATTAAAATATTTACTTTTTTGTAAATTTTTTTGTTAATTTTATTTTTTATAATAAGTTAATAAAAAAACTTTTATTATATAATCGTTTTATATTATTTAAATATAATATTAAATATAATAATAATTATTTAATTTATAAAATGTTTTTGTTTAATTTTAATAAGTTTATTTAAAATTTAGTTTAAATTATTTATATTTTATAAAATTAAAAAAATAAAGCTGTAATAACAACAAAAATATAAATCAATATTTATTTTTATAATATATATGTTATAAATTAAAACATTTATAATTAATATAAAATTGTTAAATGTAAATATAATATTAGCTTATTTTTTAATTATATAATAAAATATAATTATAAAAATATTTAAATTAAATAAATTAAATAAAATATTTAATTTTTTGTTATTAAATAGTTAATATTATTAAATAAATAAAATAATTTATATATTAAATATTAAAACTAAAAAAAATTTTTATTAAAAAATAAAATATATAATTAAATAATATATTTTATTTTTTAGTTTTGCTGTTATAATATATATATTTATTTATTTAGTTTAAAAATAAAATATTTAAATATATTAAATATTTCATTTTTTAGTTATATAGTTATAACATGTTTGTTTTTTTAATTAAAAAATGAAATATTTAAATATATTAAATATTTTATTTTTAATTTTTTTTTTAATATATTATAACAAAATAAAATATAATAAAAAATAATTTATTGTTATAACTACAGCAAATTTATTATAATAACTGCTTAAAATAATAAACTTTTTTTATTTTTAAACTTATATATATAATTAAAAATTTAAATAATAAAATAAGCTATAAATAAGCTTTATTTAATTATATATTAAAATTAACTAATATAGTTAATAAAAAAAATAATGTAGTAATTTTTTTTTGTTTTTTCGAAAATATAATTAGTATTACTATTATTAATATTTATAATTAGTTTATAAATTTTTTAAACTTTTATTGCAATAAAAAGTAATATTAATTATTTTTTTTTATTAAAACTGCTATTTTTATTAAATATATTGTTTTTATTGTTTTTGTTATTTTTATTATTTTCGTTGTTTTAACTATTATTGTTTTTATTATAACTATTAACTAATAAAAAAGCTTTATATTTTTGTTTTTTTTTTTTTTTTAAATATAAAGTTTAATTGTTTTTAAAATATAATATTTTTTTATTATTTAAATTTAAAACTAAAATGTTAAACTTTTTTTAAACTTTAAAATTAAATATAATAAAATTTTTTTTATTTTAAATATAGTTTTTTTTTTTTTTTTTTATAAATTTTTTATTTGTAAAATTTTTAAATATTATATATAAACATTTTTAATAATATTTAAATTAAAAATTATATATAGCTTGTTTAATATTGTTTAAAATAACTTATATTATAATAAACTTTATATTAAAAATATTATTACTAAAAAAAATTTAATTTTTATTAAAGTTTACAATTTTTATATTTATATTTTAATATAAAAAAACTTATTAATAAATAATACTTATTATAATATAATAAAAATTAAAACTTTAGTTATATTATTTTATAATTATTTAAAAAAATATAAATAAAAGTATTTATTAGTAATAGTTGCTTTTAATATAAGTTTAAACAAGTTTAAGTTTAAATAATAAAATATTAATATTGTTTAATTTTTTAAAAAAAAGCTTGTAAAAAAGTTATATAAATAAATATTTAATATTGTTTATATTAATATATAAAACAATATTAAACAAATTATAAAAGTTTAATATATTTTTATATAGTTTTAATTTATTATAATAAAACAGTAAAAACGAAGTTTTTAATAGCTTTAAAAATTTTAAACAAAAATATTTTAATATATTATAAAAATAATTTATTAATAATATTATTAAATAAAACAAAATAATATTATATTAAATAAAAAAACTATTTAATATATAATGTTTTAAAAATTTTTAGCTATATAAACTTTGTTAATAATTAATAAATTAAAGCAGTATTATTTTAAAATAAAAATAATATCGATTTTACTTTTTTTTTTTAGTTTTGTTTATTTTTTAAAAGTTTTTTTTATTAAAATTTGTTTTATTAAATTTGTTTTAAGTTTAAGTTTAATAAAATTATTATTATTAAATAAACTAAATTTTTTTTGTTTTAATTAAATAAAGTTTTTAATAAACTATAAAGTTTTTATAATGTAATAATTAAAAAAAGTTTGGATAAATATTATAATAATTATTTAGCTAGTTTAAAAGCAGTTAATATAAATAAATTTAATAAAAGTATTAAAAATAAAATATTTATAAATATAAACAAAATATTCTATTTTTAAAAAAAATTGTTTATTTTATAATTTTTTTTATTAATAGTTATTATTATTTTTTTTAAATTTTATTAATTTAAAACTTAACTTTTTTTTATATAGTTATATTTAATTTTGTTTTTTTTATATATAAAAAAAATATTAAATATATTTTTAAAAAACTTTTATAAATATTAAA